>JANAVB010014381.1:0-43270 GCA_029216955.1 Iris pallida
TAAAGTAAAAGGATATGTGACAATATAAACTGTATACATGTAAGGAAAGAAGCATGTGAACATGAAACATAAACTAGACATGTGAGCATGTTAAGTAACTAGAACATGTGAGCATGTTATATAACTGGAGCATGTGAGCATGTCATGTAACTGGAGCATGTGAGCATGTTAAGTCTATATAGAACGACAAATGATTAGATGACTTAGGAAGTATTCTGGAACCCAAGTTACAACCCGTAAACCAAACAAGGACCGGGGTTGTAACCCTTCTCCTGAACAGAACTTTAGTATCTAATCATTTACCGGCAAAAGTAAAGCATAAACAAGGATGTACTGAAAATAAACAAATCTGGACACTGCCTAGACAAACTAGACTAGACTGGACTCCATACAATAGTCACGGCCAAGCAATGAGTACGGCTTTATACATTAGCTAACTAGGGTTATCACAATCCTAATTACTAACAAATGCAAGTCTAAGAATTCCAAGTCCAGCTCCTGCCTGCTACTACCTGAATGGTCCAAGCCAATGGTAATAGTGGATACATCGCCCAGGAGACAAATGTATCCTATAGTGGTGGGTACATCGTCCAGGAGACAAATGTACCCTATAGTAGTACAACACTCGACGGTGCGCTGGAAGTGTGCTCATCATGACAGATAGCTCCAAATCCCAATGTATATATATATAATGCCAAGACCAAAAGGGCAACAGGTTACTGGGAAATTCTCAATGATCTAAGTAATCAAGCTAGTTATTTAGTCCTTAACATTTTCTTGTTGGATTCCGGGTGGCATTCCGCAGAATCCATCCTAGACATGAGACATACAAGACTGGACAAAAGCAAGAATGTGCACCATAACAAGCCACAACAAGAAAACATCATAAACTGGAAGCTAGGAGTGCGCTACGACGAGCCACTATAGGGAGTGCGCCATGACAGGCCACTATCATGTAAGCAAGAAAGACATGTACGAGAGTGCACCACGACGGGTCACTATCTAGTAAGCAAAGGAGACATGTAAGAAAAGTATGCCACGACGGGCCACTATCATGTAAGCAAAGAAGGTATGGCAACAATTAACATAGCTTGTAAGAAAGAATCTATCAAAGACATATCATGGCATGTGGGAAACAATAATTAAAGCTAAGTACATTTCATAGAAAATGATTGAACATGTGCTAGTGTCAAGTGTATATAGGGTGTAAAGCATTCTCTAACTATACAAGATCATCTAATCATGTTAAGAAATCATTACAATCGAAGAAAATATCAAAAACGGACAAAAACGGACAGAAACGGGCAAAAACAGACTAAAACAGCATAAAACGGCATACCGACGGTATACTGCGGCATACCGGCGGTATACCGGCCTAAAGACAGAAGGTTTCTGGTGCAAAAAAATGGTATACCGGCGGTATACTGTGGCATACCGGCGGTATACCGATTTTTCAAACAGCAACGAAATTCAGAAAATTGCCAAAACTTGTTTCGGCCATAAAATCTTCATTTTAAATCGAAATTCGGACTTTCAAAAGTCAAAATTGAATAGAATTGAATTTCCTACAACATAAAAGTATTAGTTTTACAAATCAAAATATTTGATAGATCAATACCTCAAAATACTCCCAAACAGAGGTTCTCGGGACACCGAAACGGGTTCCGATTGCCACCAAACTCAAAATCCATGATATACAAACTATGTGAGGGCCTCATATATATAATGACTAAGATCCATGATGGTAACACTAGTATCACTCTTGATACCAAGTTTTCTACTAAGTCCATATTGGGTTTTAACAGAAAATCAAAACCTTGCTTAAACCAATTTTGGAAACATGCATGATGAGAATCACAAGGAAAACATTCTTAACAAAATGAGTTTGAGAAAATTCTAAGCATTTAATACCAAGGGAAACAAAAATGACAACAAAACAATATGGTTCATGGATTTGGCAAGATGTACTTGCCTAGGTTAAGCTCCAAGCCTAATCTTCTACTCCTCCTCCTAGGGGGTTAGACACCACACCCAAGGCCTCAAGGCCAAGCTCTTGGCAAGCTCCAAGGGGGAGAGAAAGGAAGAAGAAATGAAGAAAGAGTGAAAAGAATGAAAAGAGAGAGGAGAGAAAAGTAAAATGATATATAGAAGGGGGAATTAATCTTAGCCGTTGGATCATGATCCATGTGAAAGTCTAGGTCAATCATGGCCATTCAAACAAAACCAATTGTCCATTGGATAATAGAGTGCATCTACACTATTCACGAAAATATCTAAGCACTATTCACGAAAATATCTAAATACTATTCACAAAAATATTCGAAACACTATTCATGAAAATATCTAAAATCGAAAATATCTAAAATGTGGAAAATCTGTCTGGATGATATACCGTCGGTATACTCCGGTATACTGGCGGTATGCCGGCCAAGAAAAAATCTATAAGTTTAGGAAAATTTTAAAGCATTACAAAAATCAAGAAAATACGAAATACACTACAAAATACGTATCCGTATATAAATATCGATACTGTGAGACGAGTCTCACAGGGTGTCTATCATAGTTATGGTAAATGCTTGTCCTTGTTTTGTCTATCCATCTAATGTCTAAACTGTAGGGCTTGGTCGGGTAAGGGTTGGGGTAAGGCATAAGGTTGCTAGTTATCGCAAAATCAAGAGAAAAATAATTAGAGGCTCATAATAATTGGTTCTTTTGAGAATAGATAGTCTCGTAGGTTGGTATTTCGATCAAGGGTACGGTTCTAATCATTTTCAAATTTCAATATCTAGAAGGTCACAATAGCAGTTTTAGGGCCGAGGGAAGGACAAGTAACTCAAGGCAAGGTTGTAGTTACATAGCTTGGCCGATGGTAGCTGCAATTGTGTATGTAATAGCTATCATGGCCCTTGGGAATACTCTGGGTCTACTGGCGTTTGTCTTCCCGAGATAGGTGATGAAAACAATAGAGAGTTTGAGGGAGATGTCATCAAATACAATTACGGTGTTCAAGGCGATGGAGTAATTCAAAGGGAGCTGTCAAGACAGTTGTGGATGAGATCCTGGAGGCATCTATATCTCAATCCACGTGGGATGATTATATGATGAGCGAACCAAGTGCACCAAGGTTGATCAGACCATAATACACTGATTTTGATTAGACAATATGTTAGTGGGCGTCCCCAGTATATATACGTCCTGAACAAGCTCGTTAAAGAATAAGCTTACAAAGTTAGGCTATAAATAGAGACATTACTCATGGTAGTGCAAACTATAAGTACGGGAGATAATGATGAAATCAGTTATAAATAGTTTAAGTTTCATAAGAATCTAAGTCTTGTTCGGTGTTCCTACTTATACAGTCGTCCTACTGTCTCTTATATCAGGCCTTAGTTGACCAATGGAGTATGTGCTACTGAAACTCTTTATCCTAGGTAAACATATCTTCCTCACTAGCATATATTCAGTGTCACCCAATTATACTTCATTAATGGGTTACAAGAACACGGGGTGATAGGCCGTGAGGCATACTACCCAACTTATAGAAGTTAACTAATAGGATGAGGGAACAATATACCATGTATAACTAGTATGAGTCATCTTCTTAACCTCTTTATCAAGTATGATGGGAGAAGATAAGATTTAAAGTAGAAAGGAATCAAATAGAAGGAAATCAAGGTAGTCGGACGAGAGCTCGAAATTGGAATCAAAGGAGGATATCAAGCATGTGGATAAGATACCTATTCTAATCCTATACACTATACCAAAACAGTCATTTCCTAATGACTATAAGCGTTAGAAAAATTATTACTAACGATTTTTTACCGTTGTTAGTATGGCATTGGAAACCGACCTGCAGGCTCACATCGATACAATAACGAAATCGAAGTGACAAATTGACCTGCATGGGCCACCACAAAAACATGTAACGCCCCAGTAACACCCAGTTTCTAAATGAGGGTAATTTTGAATTTTTGTAATTATAATTATTAATTAATGATATTTATTTCATATTAGAATTTTTAGTGATTTTTAATTATTTTTAAACTATTTAAATTTATGACTTGTGATTTTGGTGTTGTGCTAGTGATTAGTAGATACTGCCTACCCTAGAGCCTAGCCATGTGATTAGGGTATTTTTTTGACATTTTAGGGTTATTTGGATTTATTATAATTTATTAGAATTTATGGGAATTTTTAGGATTTATTTTGGATTTATTTGGACTAGTTTGATTTTGGACTAGTTTTGACTAATGTAGACCAAACTAGGAACTAACCATAGTTAGTTGGGCTTGGTTAGGTTAAGTAAACTTGGTTAGACCTAATTTAGTGAGATTTAAGTTATTAGAACTTGTTTGGAGAGTTTTGGAGTTGATTAGGCTAAATGGCTCATGACTTCATAAACCATGATTAATGACTTGAGACTTAAAGCCCATAGGCCCACACCATGTAGCCAAACCTAAACCTAATCAGCCCATGGCAGCCACTATTGATCATTTTCCCCTATTTAATCCCCTCCTAGAAGTTAGGGCTAGCCTCTTCCTTAGGAATTTATTGCAAGAGAAGAAAGAGGTGAGCTCCCATCTTTAGAAATTCATCATAAATCTATTTTATTCCTTTTTGACCCAAACAAATTGCATTGGGTTCTAAATTCTTCCTACTTTCTGTTGGCTATGAGTATTCTCAGATTTGGAAAGATTTGGAGGAGTTTCACCATTGGGAAGAACCCACTCTTTGAGCTTTTTGGAAGGATTTGATACATTGAGGTAACTTACCATTCCTACCATGAAACTCTGGTTTAAATGCATGAATAGGGAGCCCTAGACCTAACCTAACTATAGGAATAGGAATCCCTAGGGTTTCGTGTCGTTTCGTGTCCGAACAGGACACGTATCAGTGACTTGTGGTTTGTGTTTGATGAAATGTCTCTGAGAGACTTTCCTTGCTGTTTTCGAATTCTAATTGAATGTAAATTCATATTTTGTTGTCGCTTAATCATTTCTGTAGCTCTGAGGTGGTATCTTGCTTGTGTCGTGTCTCCACGACACTCGTGCACACGCCTCGCGCACACGCGCGCGCGGGCTACAGTGATCCCCTGCATCACGGGGTTAATTCCGGACACGACACGAATCTTCTTGACACGAAACTTTGGGAGATTGTTGGGGTACCTTCTGTCACCCCTCTCCCCAAATTTGGTGTCAGTTCGTGGTCGGGTTTGGGAGGAATTCCACGCGCACGGGGATTTCACTGATCTGTGCACTGTCACTTGTTAGCCACTGATACGCAGTTGTAACTTTAGACACGACACGTTTCGACATGATGCACTCATGAACACGAAGACCTACCCTATGTGCACCCACTGACACAAGCACGAGGCCTGGGTAGGCTTGTGTCGGGTGCACGACACGCGTGCACACCCGCACGACGCTGTCCCCAATTCCTGTGTCCAGTTTGCCCGATTTCAATTTGGGTTGAATTGGACACGTTTGTGTCCACTTGGGTGGACACAAACTTGACACAAAACACGTAGGTAATGTGTAGATACTTTACCAACCACTGTTTTGGTATATTAATTTGGTTTTGATGGTTAAATTTCCATTTCCCCATTTATCATGAAATCGTGTGTATCAGTCCAAATTTCTGACTTTCCAGTTTTGTAAATTTGATTTCTGGCAGCCTTTTGATCTAGTTTAAACTGTTATATTCATAGCTTTTAATCCTTAACATATGCTCCTATGTTTTGTATGTTGATATGTTGAAGTTGGGAAGGTTTGGTAGAGGCTTGGATGAAATCTGAGAATATTTCATTTGAAATGCTTTGGTGAAGTCTGTTTTCAGAAGTTAGTGTTTTTATTCACTGTTTTGATCCACATCAAAAACCTGGGTTTGAGTTGAACTGTCAAAACTGAGTTTCACTTATGAGATTGAATATGTTTGTGTTTAACTGTAATGTTAATATAAAAATCTGAGTTGAAATTGTTTGTAAAACTGTGTGTGTAATACTAAAATCCTGAGAACTATAACTGTTACTTGAATATTACAGTTAAACCTGTTAGTGTAAGGCTTGACATCCTTTTTCCTCTTAATTTGAAATTCTGAGTTGATTTATGTGTTGGTGAACTATAGGTTATATCAAACCTGAGTTTAGGTTGGGTTATGAGTTTGAATCTATTAGATACATGTAATGTAAGGATTGAAAGGTTTGGTTCATTGTAGATGAAACCAGGAATTTCACTTAGAGGGTGACCAAATCTGATTTGGTTCCTGTCACTCACACACATAGCCATACACCCACATTTCCCTTTCACCTATCACTCTATGACACTCATCCACTCTATCTTTCACACACACATACACTTTAGCACTTGAATGCCTTTTTATGTTTGTATACCTTTAGGTATATTTATATATGGTAGTATATATGTGTGATTGTATAAGTATCATATATGGTGGCCTATGGATATTAGCCTATAGGAATATAAGGGTATTCATAACTTGCATATGTGATATGGTATGGGTTATATGTGCTATTGGCCTATGGTGTGTCTATTAGTCTAGTTAGACCTAGAAATGACTTGTTAGACCTAGTTTGACTTCTAGGGTTGACCAGAGTTGACCAAGAGTTGACTTTGGTCTAGATTGACCTAGATTCATGTAGAATGCATAGTAGGACTTCATTATATCATTTTAGATTTGTTGTGACTTGTGCTGTTCTGATTAGGAGCCAGACACCACTCCTTGGACGGTACTTTTCATATTGGGTACTCAGATACAGGCGAGTACATTCTCTGATCATTTCATATCCTGTTTAGAATTATTTTCCTGCTTTAAATTACTTTACTTGATACTGTCACGTTGGTCACACGGATTGGTACTATATGGATCTTTTCATGAGATGTTATCCCCCTCGGGAGCATCGGATACTACATGTTTTGTGCGTTTCACGAATCATCACGTATCTCTATGCTTCCTCTGATTCACGAATCGCTTGTGACACATGTACTCTCATGTTCACAGAGCCATCATGAATCACCTTCACGTATCACTCATTTTATGAGCCATGTGAAGTTCACGAATCTTAACATAACTTGAACAGATCTTTGTGTATCGATTGGGGATGGGGGAGTGGAAATAGACATGTGAATATTATCCCAGTAGCTGTAGTCATGAATCACTCTCTTAGCTGTAGTCATGAATCTCCTATGCCATTCACATGTTTATATTTTACTCTGACTCACTAGTCACTATTAGCTCTCTATGTATAGTAGATATTTCTATTACAGTTTCTCTCTCTGATTACATACTGTTTTTCTTCAGTTCATGTATCTTACTTTACTGCATGATTATATTTTCTAACCTGCTATGATCTGTTGAGATGTACTGTACTCGCTCCTGTCCTGACTGGACATGTTGAAAATATTACAGAGGATGAGGAGGAGGCCCTATGTACCACCTATTACGGAGCAGGATTAGACGACACCTGCGACCTGGTTCCTCTGGAGGACCCAGCTGCAGCACAGGATGCTACTCTCAGAGTCTAGACTAGATAGCTAGGCCTTAGTTTTCTTTCAGCATTGTTATTTGAATTTCAGTTGTTGTTCTGAGATGTTGTTATATTTAGAGACCTGTTTTGAGCTGGATGTTCTTGAGTTGTTATCTTATACACTTAGATTTTCCTCTCTCTTATTTAGCATTACATTGTGTTTCTGATCTCTCTATCTACCTTTTCTATTCTGTATCTGCCTTAGATGTGATTGAGACTGTTCTGTTATGTCACCTCCATTCGGAGTGTATATACTGTACAGGTACCTTTATATTGTTAGATGATTGACCTAGGACAGCGTTCTACCGCCGACACTGCGGCGTAGGCTGGGCGTTGTTACGTTCTCGTACCCTCACAGTGGGTGCGGGTCGTGACACGTTTTTAGTGGTGGCCCATGCAGGTCGAGTTTATGTAGTGGTATTCGATCTAGAGTATCACTACAGCCTGCAGTAGGATTAGGATATTCTTGAAGGTACTCAATCACAAATAGGAAAAACTCTTATTCAGATTCCGTATATCTACATTTGCCGCTTATTGTCTTCCTTGAATTTAAACTGTCCCCCATTGGTATTTTGACTCATTCTCAGCAATTGTTTCCTTTTGATCTGTGTCTCCAGGATGGTTGAGACGCGATCGCATCGCCAGGGCCAGGGGGACGTCGATGAGAGGTCTGTCACCTCACATGCTCAACAGTCAGCCCCTGGTGCTGCAGCCCCAGTCAGGCCAGCTGGGGTAGGCGTTTCAGCAGCTTTTGGAGGAGCCCCACCAGCAGTGAGGCATGAGCCGAGTCCGGTGATTCCGGATGTACTTCTTCAGCAGCAGCAGCCACCTGCAGGGACAATTGACGCCGTTCAGCTGTTAGCCTTCTTCCGGCAGTACATGGAGGGTCAGCAGACCCAACAGCATGGGCAGACAGCAGAGCTCGCACGAGGCATTGAGCTGGCGATGACTGCAGTAGAGAGAGTCATAGCTCAGCCAGCGGCAGCCCCGCAGCCGTACCAGCCACGGGAGAAGGGCATCCAGGACTTCCAGAAGATGCACCCGAGGGACTTTCGCGGGACAGAGGGGATCCTGTATGCCGATGAGTGGATCGAGCATATGGAGGAGATCTTTAGGCTGGCTGAGATTCCGACTAGGCTTCAGATTGAGGCAGCGGCCAGTATGATGCAGGACCTGGCCCGCACTTGGTACCAGACAGACCCGAGGGTCGGTACGCTAGGGCAGACTTGGGCAGCTTTCAAGGAGCTGTTCAAGAAGAAGTTCTTCCCAGAGGCAGCTGTAGGAGCCCTCGAGACTCAGTTCGAGGCCCTAGTTCAGGGGAGCCAGTCCGTAGAGGAGTATGCTGGAGAGTTCTGCTGTCTGGGCAGATTTGTAGAGGACCTGTCGGAGACGACGAAGGCCCGGAGGTTCCGGAAGGGCTTGGTAAAAGAGGTCAAGTCCTACACCAAGAATGCCCGCAGCACTACATTTGAGGAGATCCTGGTGGACGCTTTAGCTGCAGAGGATGATCTTGAGCTTAGGCTCAAGAGGGGACGAGACTCCCAGGGAGGCAGCAGTAGCGGAGGACCGGCCAAGAGGCCGCACGTTCAGCAGCAGTTTCAGCAGCAGTTCCAGGGTCACGGCCATCAGCAGGAACAGCAGCAGCCCAGACAGCATCAGGCACCGAGACAGCAGGTAGTCAGTTGCCCCTACTGCAAGAAGCCGGGGCATGGATGGGGTGAGTGCAGAAAGAGGCTGGGCAGGTGCCTACTATGTGGAGCAGCGGACCACCAGCTGAGGGAGTGTTCCCAGTACATAGGCACAGCACCAGGAGGAGGAGCCAAGGCTCCGGTAGGTCAGCAGCGGGGACCGTTACCGACGCAGCAGCAGAGGTTTGTGCAGTATCAGCATCAGGCTGGAGGAGGCCAGCAGGGACGAGCTTACGCCATGGCAGTCGAGGATGCTCAGGCAGTGGGAGAGGTGCTTGCAGGTTCTGTTCTTTTCGATTCCATTTCCACCTTGCCTCATTATATCAATCTTAAAATTCAATTCCATCTGTTCTTATCTGCTTCCTTATCTGTTGATAAGCTTTGATCTGGCACTCTTTTCGATTTGGTTTCTTTCGAGATAAGTCGTATGGGCTAGGTCGCCTAAGTTATGGAATCTAGAGTTTTCTATAGTCATGATAGCTGGCATTGTGAGGACATATAGTCAGATTTTGGATGTATTTCTCGGGTGTGGGAATTTAAGGTTTTCGCTGCCAAGCATGCGGCAATGCGAAAATTTTAAATACCATAATTCTAGAGGTATGTACCTTAGTCGAGGACTCTGTGATTATCGTAGCCTTGCTCACTAGCATGACGAAGATTCTGAGTATCATGATTTTGGACAGACACATATGTTTATCTGACGGTATGTTTGAGACTTTTGATTGTGGGGTGTTTGACCTAGAAGACTACTACCATTTTAATTTCGAGGACGAAATTTTTCTAAGGAGGGTAGACTTGTAACACCCAGTTTCTAAATGAGGGTAATTTTAAATTTTTGTAATTATAATTATTAATTAATGATATTTATTTCATATTAGAATTTTTAGTGATTTTTAATTATTTTTAAACTATTTAAATTTATGACTTGTGATTTTGGTGTTGTGCTAGTGATTAGTAGATACTGCCTACCCTAGAGCCTAGCCATGTGATTAGGGTATTTTTTTGACATTTTAGGGTTATTTGAATTTATTATAATTTATTAGAATTTATAGGAATTTTTAGGATTTATTTTGGATTTATTTGGACTAGTTTGATTTTGGACTAGTTTTGACTAATGTAGACCAAACTAGGAACTAACCATAGTTAGTTGGGCTTGGTTAGGTTAAGTAAACTTGGTTAGACCTAATTTAGTGAGATTTAAGTTATTAGAACTTGTTTGGAGAGTTTTGGAGTTGATTAGGCTAAATGGCTCATGACTTCATAAACCATGATTAATGACTTGAGACTTAAAGCCCATAGGCCCACACCATGTAGCCAAACCTAAACCTAATCAGCCCATGGCAGCCACTATTGATCATTTTCCCCTATTTAATCCCCTCCTAGAAGTTAGGGCTAGCCTCTTCCTTAGGAATTTATTGCAAGAGAAGAAAGAGGTGAGCTCCCATCTTTAGAAATTCATCATAAATCTATTTTTATTCCTTTTTGACCCAAACAAATTGCATTGGGTTCTAAATTCTTCCTACTTTCTGTTGGCTATGAGTATTCTCAGATTTGGAAAGATTTGGAGGAGTTTCACCATTGGGAAGAACCCCACTCTTTGAGCTTTTTGGAAGGATTTGATACATTGAGGTAACTTACCATTCCTACCATGAAACTCTGGTTTAAATGCATGAATAGGGAGCCCTAGACCTAACCTAACTATAGGAATAGGAATCCCTAGGGTTTCGTGTCGTTTCGTGTCCGAACAGGACACGTATCAGTGACTTGTGGTTTGTGTTTGATGAAATGTCTCTGAGAGACTTTCCTTGCTGTTTTCGAATTCTAATTGAATGTAAATTCATATTTTGTTGTCGCTTAATCATTTCTGTAGCTCTGAGGTGGTATCTTGCTTGTGTCGTGTCTCCACGACACTCGTGCACACGCCTCGCGCACACGCGCGCGCGGGCTACAGTGATCCCCTGCATCACGGGGTTAATTCCGGACACGACATGAATCTTCTTGACACGAAACTTTGGGAGATTGTTGGGGTACCTTCTGTCACCCCTCTCCCCAAATTTGGTGTCAGTTCGTGGTCGGGTTTGGGAGGAATTCCACGCGCACGGGGGATTTCACTGATCTGTGCACTGTCACTTGTTAGCCACTGATACGCAGTTGTAACTTTAGACACGACACGTTTCGACACGATGCAGACTCATGAACACGAAGACCTACCCTATGTGCACCCACTGACACAAGCACGAGGCCTGGGTAGGCTTGTGTCGGGTGCACGACACGCGTGCACACCCGCACGACGCTGTCCCCAATTCCTGTGTCCAGTTTGCCCGATTTCAATTTGGGTTGAATTGGACACGTTTGTGTCCACTTGGGTGGACACAAACTTGACACAAAACACGTAGGTAATGTGTAGATACTTTACCAACCACTGTTTTGGTATATTAATTTGGTTTTGATGGTTAAATTTCCATTTCCCCATTTATCATGAAATCGTGTGTATCAGTCCAAATTTCTGACTTTCCAGTTTTGTAAATTTGATTTCTGGCAGCCTTTTGATCTAGTTTAAACTGTTATATTCATAGCTTTTAATCCTTAACATATGCTCCTATGTTTTGTATGTTGATATGTTGAAGTTGGGAAGGTTTGGTAGAGGCTTGGATGAAATCTGAGAATATTTCATTTGAAATGCTTTGGTGAAGTCTGTTTTCAGAAGTTAGTGTTTTTATTCACTGTTTTGATCCACATCAAAAACCTGGGTTTGAGTTGAACTGTCAAAACTGAGTTTCACTTATGAGATTGAATATGTTTGTGTTTAACTGTAATGTTAATATAAAAATCTGAGTTGAAATTGTTTGTAAAACTGTGTGTGTAATACTAAAATCCTGAGAACTATAACTGTTACTTGAATATTACAGTTAAACCTGTTAGTGTAAGGCTTGACATCCTTTTTCCTCTTAATTTGAAATTCTGAGTTGATTTATGTGTTGGTGAACTATAGGTTATATCAAACCTGAGTTTAGGTTGGGTTATGAGTTTGAATCTATTAGATACATGTAATGTAGGATTGAAAGGTTTGGTTCATTGTAGATGAAACCAGGAATTTCACTTAGAGGGTGACCAAATCTGATTTGGTTCCTGTCACTCACACACATAGCCATACACCCACATTTCCCTTTCACCTATCACTCTATGACACTCATCCACTCTATCTTTCACACACACATACACTTTAGCACTTGAATGCCTTTTTATGTTTGTATACCTTTAGGTATATTTATATATGGTAGTATATATGTGTGATTGTATAAGTATCATATATGGTGGCCTATGGATATTAGCCTATAGGAATATAAGGGTATTCATAACTTGCATATGTGATATGGTATGGGTTATATGTGCTATTGGCCTATGGTGTGTCTATTAGTCTAGTTAGACCTAGAAATGACTTGTTAGACCTAGTTTGACTTCTAGGGTTGACCAGAGTTGACCAAGAGTTGACTTTGGTCTAGATTGACCTAGATTCATGTAGAATGCATAGTAGGACTTCATTATATCATTTTAGATTTGTTGTGACTTGTGCTGTTCTGATTAGGAGCCAGACACCACTCCTTGGACGGTACTTTTCATATTGGGTACTCAGATACAGGCGAGTACATTCTCTGATCATTTCATATCCTGTTTAGAATTATTTTCCTGCTTTAAATTACTTTACTTGATACTGTCACGTTGGTCACACGGATTGGTACTATATGGATCTTTTCATGAGATGTTATCCCCCTCGGGAGCATCGGATACTACATGTTTTGTGCGTTTCACGAATCATCACGTATCTCTATGCTTCCTCTGATTCACGAATCGCTTGTGACACATGTACTCTCATGTTCACAGAGCCATCATGAATCACCTTCACGTATCACTCATTTTATGAGCCATGTGAAGTTCACGAATCTTAACATAACTTGAACAGATCTTTGTGTATCGATTGGGGATGGGGGAGTGGAAATAGACATGTGAATATTATCCCAGTAGCTGTAGTCATGAATCACTCTCTTAGCTGTAGTCATGAATCTCCTATGCCATTCACATGTTTATATTTTACTCTGACTCACTAGTCACTATTAGCTCTCTATGTATAGTAGATATTTCTATTACAGTTTCTCTCTCTGATTACATACTGTTTTTCTTCAGTTCATGTATCTTACTTTACTGCATGATTATATTTTCTAACCTGCTATGATCTGTTGAGATGTACTGTACTCGCTCCTGTCCTGACTGGACATGTTGAAAATATTACAGAGGATGAGGAGGAGGCCCTATGTACCACCTATTACGGAGCAGGATTAGACGACACCTGCGACCTGGTTCCTCTGGAGGACCCAGCTGCAGCACAGGATGCTACTCTCAGAGTCTAGACTAGATAGCTAGGCCTTAGTTTTCTTTCAGCATTGTTATTTGAATTTCAGTTGTTGTTCTGAGATGTTGTTATATTTAGAGACCTGTTTTGAGCTGGATGTTCTTGAGTTGTTATCTTATACACTTAGATTTTCCTCTCTCTTATTTAGCATTATATTGTGTTTCTGATCTCTCTATCTACCTTTTCTATTCTGTATCTGCCTTAGATGTGATTGAGACTGTTCTGTTATGTCACCTCCATTCGGAGTGTATATACTGTACAGGTACCTTTATATTGTTAGATGATTGACCTAGGACAGCGTTCTACCGCCGACACTGCGGCGTAGGCTGGGCGTTGTTACGTTCTCGTACCCTCACAGTGGGTGCGGGTCGTGATACCCCAGTCCCAAAATACTTAGGACTAAGTACGTAGACATGCCAGCTGCATACATACAAAGTATACTCCAATATGTTGAATCCTCGTATGCATACATAAGCTGTAAAATACGGTAATCCATGACAACTAATCTCATCCATAATAAGAAAATAACTGTATAATAAAAACCAACTCTGAATTTATCATTTATACAAAAGTTGGACGGAGACAGATCCACTACCAACCATTTAAATGAGAGGAAAAATACAAAAAAATGATGGATAAGAATAGTAATGGACGATCCAAGAGCCATCCACCTCGATATAGAAGGGAAGACCATGATCTTGACTAGTGTACCTGCGAAACATCATAAAGCACACACATGGAGAGATCACCAGGTCCTCAGAGGGACGTAACAAGATACAGGAAGAACATGTCGTATAAACTGTGATATATAACAAAATAAGAAAAAGTGCATACAATAGGGTTCCTAACTATTCTACTGTGAACATGCAGTTGAGATACAATCCTTCGACGCATGAGCCCTGGCTGTAGATAGGATCGGCATAGTTCCCGTATAGGCACCAGGGGCCTACGTCCGTAACGTCCGAAGATTGTCAGAGGGCATCATGTGCAAGGGGGTACGTCCATAATGCTCTGGGAAACGTCAGAAGGCACCTGGAGCCTGCGTCTCCGGTAGAGCGCACAGGTAATCAGGGAAGTACAAAAGAAGCCCATACGTCAGGTATTATTCTCCCCACCCAATGCCTAGTATCATCATCCCCATGACTGATATAAACCTCTAGTAACCGCCAAGTCTACTAATATGCAATTCTATTGGCAGTTACTCCTATCCGTTGCACGCCTCATACGTATCGGTGGTCGGCCAACTACGCAAGCACGTGTCCTAGATGTGACTCACAACATGTAATAAAGCATGTGTCAAGGCTGTATGAGATATACCAATATGTCATCATCAATGGGTGGTCAATAGGCTAAGTCAATGCAAGAAAATGGAACAAAACAAGTAAAACGACTGATACAGTCGCTTGTACCCAAGTGTGACTTAGATGCACAATGATATAATACTAATACAGATAAATAATGCTGAATATAAATGACTAAAAATAAGAGAAAAATAAATCAAAGAGTAAGGTGGCAAGGTATCTTGCCTGAGGTTGTGTGCAAAAGAGTAGGATCCAATAGCTCAAGTCGGCAAATCGATGTAGCAAGAAACTCAAAATCTACGAACGGCTTCAGATGCTGAAACAAATATCAAGAACGTTCCCGGTGTAAAAGATATGTTTAGGAAACGCCTGTCCGAAAGTCAAATTCTGGAACAGGGGCAAAATCGTAATTTTGGGTCAAAATGATTTCCGTCGTTGGACCCGTTTTGTACCGAAATACGTGCCAGTATTTACGGTCTCTAAAGTCGTCAAACTATATGTCTACGGGTCCGATTTTAGGAGACGAACCCAACCATATGTCCAAAATTAGATTCCGGTGGGCCGTGTACAATTTCGCCCGTAGGATCGGGTCGCGGGCCCGCCAAATTGGCGTTCCGGTCGACCTTCTCAGAATCGGACCAAACTTGGTACACAGGACCAAAATTTTGATACAGTCATGTTGGCATAATTTTGTCTCGAACCGACGACTGTACACGAAGTTATGGCCTAGTTTGTAAAAGGTCGATACGGGGGTATCTTGACGGATATACATTGATTTTGCCGCGCACACGCAACGAAATCGAGTTTCGTCAGTTCCCATACGTCGATAACATTGATAAGCACCTTTCGATGCTCATGGATTGCGATCACGTTGCCCGGTTTGTCGGGGCGCATACCGTATCGGAGAATTTTCTAAAATTTACTGTTTGAAAACTGAATTTTTTTCTAAACTTTGAAAAAATTCAGGGCTGAATGCATGAAGATTTTTGTAACAAAAAGATTCATTGCGATGCTGTTTAGTTGGACTACAAACATGTTAAAAGAGATTTGAAAATCCTAACTATTTTGCCCACAACTTCCCTTTCAAAACAGGGTCTGGGATTGGTCCTCTGTTCACTGTCATTTCTTCAAAACTGAATTTTTCTTGAGATTCTCATGGTTTTCTCGATCAGTTTTATGGTAATCTATTAAATTCTAATCCAATATGTTTGTTCCTGGTTACTAAAGGCTACATCCAGGATCAAGTGGATCGTGATTTTGTCAAACAGGGAAGAAGAAATTTGGGTTTAAGTATACATACCTCACTGTCGGGCTACAACAGAGCACCGCCATGGGTCCTGGCCGTTCAGTGGTCGCTGGTGGTTTGCGACGGCGCACATGTGTCCAGAGTCACGCGCAGGGGCTAAGGTACGTCGGGGAGTTGGTGGTTCCAGTTTACGAGAGTATTCTAGTAGAATTTCTCATAGAGCTTCTCAAAACAGGATCTTATATGCATAGCAGTTTTGAACCAAAGTTTAGATAGAATTTGCTAGGTTTTTTATTTGATTTTTCTTTAGATGGAAGAGAATCTATTTGAGATTGAATAGGAAAAGATTTGGGGTGATTTGATTCAGATTTGGATGGGTTAGAAGATTCGAAAATATCAGAAAAAAATAACTCGAACACAGTCGGGTCTGTGTTCTTGGTAGGGATGAACAATAGCCGTTTGTTTTAAAATTTTTTTTTTTCTTTATACAGTATATAAACATATCATATATATATATATATATATATATATATATATATATATATATATATATATATATATATATATATATATATATATATATATATATTTATATATACCTAAAGTCAAAGAAACTTTTGAGAAAATTTTTGAAACTCAAGAAAAATATTATATAGCAAATTTTCTTTTTAGAAGTTTTATTTTGTACCAGATATTTATCACATATCTAAACTAATAAGGACTTACTAGTTTGTCATTTTATAAATAAATTTTTTTTTAACTAATTATTTATATTTTATTTATACCCAAAATTTAGTATGACTATCAAAATACTTCAAAAAAAATTACAAATATTCGCAGGATATTATTAAATATTAAAAATAAAATGTTACCTAATTCTCCTATAGAAAGCAAAAGCAGTTCTTGTAAGTTTTTATATATAGGAAGATTTTCATATCTTGAATTACAAAACTATTAATAAATTGAAAATGACCTAAAATGTTTAAAATAAAATAAAGTAGAAATTTTACAAAAATAGGGGGTTTACAGTAGGAGACCCTACCCATGACCAATAGGAGGTAGATTGAGGTCCTAATGAGTCTTATTGTTTTGATTACATAGAGCTTGATGTCCGTTTGAGGGAGACTACAAGTTTAGCCCACCAAGTGTTTGTAGAACTGTCTTAATGGCCAATCTTGTTCTGATTTTCAGTTTAAAGCCTATGTATAGTTTGTTTGTTCAATTTGATAGGAATTTTGATCTCTAAGTGATGTAATCTAGGGGTATACAAATATGTATATGTTTGTGGGTTTCATTCACTATTTAGTGAGTGCACTATTGAGGGTAGATGTGGGTTAGTCTTTGTGAGAGGAGTTGAGTTGCACTGGCATTACAGTGGTGATGTATCTTAAGATTAGAAGTGGAGAGGCGAAGCTTGTTGGTGTGGCATTGCTGGCCACCGCAGTGTGGTACTGCAGGCAGCAGGGCATGTCAGGGGACTCCCTCCACGCTCGAGCCCTACTTGGCCTTGGCAGCCATTGCCTTTGTTTGGCCCTTTGGCCTTTGTATAGCAAGAGCAGTAGCATCATAGACCCTACCTGGGATTGAAGGAAGGAAGAGATCATGAGAAGTGTACCTATGTATATGTATATATATGTGATAGAGTATTATCAGTAAGCTTTTGGTTACAGGAAGATTTACTTGGATAGGTGATGCAGGCAGTACAGGACACTACACTGCAGATTGGATCTTGGCCACTTGGCCATTGGCCAGTGCCATATCAGGTATTTGGCCTGTGTTCAGAACAAGTAAAGGATTTTAGTGTCCAAATGAGTGGACTGTAGCAAGGTTTGCATTAGCTTGGCTTTGGCCAGCCACTTTGGGCATTGTAATGGCAGGGCACTTTGTTTGCCTGCCTTGTTTGGCTTGCTTTACAAGGCCTTAGCAGCAGCAGGGCATGCAACTACAAATTAAATTGCAGGTAAGCAGGCCACAGCAGTAGCAGCTGCATTAGTAGCAGGGCTTTTAACCTTAGTAGCAGGTAATGTGAGAGTGTGGTTCAGGTATTAGAGGGTAGGTATCATATGAGGGTGTGCCAATTTGGTTTTATTGTGAGTGTGTGCTTGATTAGCTTAGAGTATCAAATAGTGTCTTCAGTAGTATCAAGTGATTGTGAACAGTGATGTATCAGAGTTGGTATTAGAGTTAACTATTAGTGAGTTAGTTTTCAGCTGGAATATTTAAGCTGTATTAATTGTATTAGAGAGTGTGGCACTATTTGGGCAGTGTGAGTGTTGGATGAATGCATATGTTCAAATTTTATATAGGCATATAGGCATGTAAGAGCATGTACACATATAGGGTCATTAGCAAATGCATGTTTCATATTCATATATGTTTACATAGGTTGGTATCAGTAGGATACTATTAATTAGTATATTGTGGTAACAGTTAGTTGTACCCATTAAATTGGTTATAACGTTTATTTTGGGACTGTTAATGAATGAAGGGGAGAAGTGCTTGGCTTGTGTGTGCACTAGCAGCATGTCAATTGCTTTGGACATGCCTTAGCTTGGCTTTGCTTCAAATGACTTGTAGCTGTTGTAATATCCTGTAGCAGAACATTTCATCTTGGGCCATTTGGTCTAAGAGAGTTTCAGTTGAGTGTCTCTTGACACACATATTTGGAATGAAGGTGTGTTTATTGGTTGCAGGCAAGAGTGAGTGAAATGGGTTGTATTGGTATGTGCAGTAGGTATCAGTGGTTAAGTGTGTACATTGAGTATGTGTGAGAGGATGAGTGTATTGGTCATATAGAGTATCACTTAGATGCTTAAGTATCAGAACAGTAGAGGGTGGCTCGATTTGGCACTTGGCCATCTGGATTTAGGAGTGTGTGGGTTCAGTTAGATTTAGGGCAAGGGTGAGAGAGGCTTTTGGCTTGCTTAGCTTTGCATTATTTGCATGTGGCAGCAGAACAAGCCAGCAGCAGCAAGCATTGCTCTGCGGCAGCTGCTTTGGCTCTATTAGTATTTCTTTTTTACTTCAAATGCATATGCAGCAGCAGGGCAGCAGCAATGCATTACATTTGCTACAATACAGGAGGCAATAGCAGGGGTCCTACCCCTTAGGTATGGTCACTTTGTGAGGGGTTAAGGGTTGGTAAGTTAAGGTGGAGCTTTGGTTCACATTTGGGTTTGGTTGGTTCAGTAAGTGTCTACGAGATTCCAATAGGAGTTAGTGTTAAGTGTCAATTAGTGATAGTTGTATGTATATTTATGTAAGATATACAAGCATAAGTGTGTCTCAGAATAGGAAAGTAATGTAATAGATAGGCTAGGTAGTGTGCACCTGTGTACAACAGGTAACAGGGAGAGAGGACTACCTGTAGGCATGAGCAGTACATTAAATGTATGCAGATGCTCATGTGGGATTTCACATGAGGTTGTGGTAAGGGTGAGGTCTATGGGTGTGGACACAGGAAATGAAAATAGGTAAGTTTCATAGAGTTAATGGATAAGTATTTAGAGATATAGAGTGCCATGTATGTATATAGGTAAGGAGTATTACCTATGTAGTATAGAGAGTAGGTAGGGATTTGGGAATCTTGAGTTAAATTAGTGTTAGAGTATTTAATATGCCAATATATATACGGTTATGGTTATGGTTATGTATATAGGTAAACCACAAGGGTGTTGTGATATCTAGTACACTAAGGTAATCCCTTATGAATAACATATGGTTATAAGTATGTGTACCCTATATGTTAAGGATATAGTAGGGACAAGGGGTAAATGGGTTAAAGTATGGTAATACATGTGTAATAAGAGTAGTGGTGTATAGTGACCAGTATCTTTATACCTACCTGTATGACCTAGAACCCTAGAATTGGATTGATTTGACCAAGAATAACTAGTTTGACTCAGTTTGACTTTATGACCTAGGATTTGCCTAGAAACCTATTTTTTGCTAGTTAAGCATGTTTATGATTCCAAATTACAAATTAACATTGATATCTCACATCTAGGTTTTTGTGACTCCATCTTGGGCCTCGAATCATACTTACTGCTCAGGACGACAGGCGAGTACATTCTCTGATATTTTTTATTGCTTTGATATTTACTATATCTGTTCAGTTGTAGTATTTTACTTGATTCTCGAAATGATGATACACAGACTAGTATACGTTGGATCCTGTCATGCGATGTTATTCCCGATTTATCTTGTATATTGGTACATTGTACGATCTTGTTTCTTATACTTGTATAGACATTGATTTGGGAGTGGGCATGGCCCCCTGCTATTTGAATCCCGTGTAATGGTTGGATCCTTTATACTACTCGGAGATGGGGAGTTATTAGAGGCTATGTGATCAATACCCCTCCTGTAACTACTTGAGCATAGCTCCACCCTCGCCACACGTAGGGTGTAGCCTGACCTGATACCAATAGAATAATAGCTTTCCATTTTGGCCGGCCTGACCTCTATGTTTACCTGTGCTTGTTCTTGTGCATAGCCGGTCAAATGGAATAGCCTGATCTGGACCCAAGCCGATCACATAACGCTCTATTATCTCAAGGCACCATTTATATTTATATTGTACATCAGATTTTTCTGTACTACTTTACATTCCAGTATTTTATACCATGACATGATATTCAGTTCACTTGTACTGTTTTAGTTCCAATCTTGATATTCTATCTTGTATTCCATTATAACTATTTTTTATAGTATTTGTCAATTCATTGGAACTGCTGTTGGCGTTTATACTTCGCTCTAATCCTGACTGGATATATTGATAAATTTTACAGAGAACTTGAAGGATCCAGCTAGCCTAGAGGAGACACCAGTAGTGCTTGGAGTAGACTGCTTGGACTGTTGGATTATGTCTTTTAGTTTTTTGACATGTATTTGATTTGTACTCTGTTTGGTGTTGATAACAGTTAGCTCTTTTTAATTCTGGTTTGTATTGAACTTTGAGATCCTTTTATCTATTAAATTTTCGTGCTAATATCCTTCTTAGTTACTTTGTGATTGAGTTGTGATTATATTCCTCCGTACGGAGATGACATGTTATATTCTTTGTGTCATAGATGTTATATGTCCTAGATGACCTGTACAGCGTTCTACTGCTGACTCTGCGGCGTAGGCTGGACGTACCCACGTGCTCGTGCCCCTAAACAGGGTACGGGTCGTGACAATCGTCTTTAATTTTTATTCACCAATACACGTGAATTGCACCAATAGAACCCTAACATATCTTTGGTAAACCCCCCTCCTTCATCTTCGGTAAACCCTAACATATCTTTGTTAAATTTTTTATATTTTGGAATTTGGGGAAAGAGTACACATGACACCAGCATAACGTCCTTCCAAAGGATGTTTTTTGTTCTTTAGTGATAATTTTGACAAAAATTGTACTTTAGCTATAATTTTGTATATTATTTTATGTTCTGACTGAAAATTTTCGTAAAAAATATATGCTAGTTTCACTAAATGTGGACATTTGTTAAAATATCCCTAAAAAGAAAGGAACACTTAGAAAAGAACAAAAGGTGGAATGTATTTGTATTTGTATACAAAATGGCCCAAATATAATTTTGAATTGTATCGTTGTTCACTCGTTCATCGGTCGGCGGAACTAGCCCTGATATTCCCTTAGTATCTACTCCAACTGGTGCTGGTGTCCCGTCTTCTACGCCGGAGACTACACCTGTCGCTCTTACTGGGGCGAATCCATATCCTGGCCTTTTAGTCGACCGTGGAGTGTACATACGTTAACTAGAAATTGTAGACCATCCTACTCTACCAGAGCGGCCAGACGGCATCACTCGTCCCGAGCTATGGGCCGATGGAACGATTTAAGTATCTAATTGTTATTATACGTATTTATTTATACTCTCTTTATTATCTAATCGTACATTGTTTTGTTAATTTTAGGTTCTTTCCGGTCCAGGCTGGTAGAGATTTGGGTGACTTGATGCGTCGTCAATTCCATGGTCCCTATCTGAACTTTGGGGACATCCCACTTGATAGACGATTCATTTGGCTAGAGATGCTTGTGGTATGCTTAAATAATATCGTCTTTGTTTACAGAATTTCTTAAATATTTGCTCATTTATTTTTATTTGTTTTTATTTGCAAAAGTTGTACTGGTGGCCGGCGCATAGAGATCATGTGATCCAGAAGTGCTACAAGTCCGTCGCCAGCAAAAGGTTGAGGGATATGGTCAATGACCAGCAGGCGTTGGCTATACTAAATAACGCTATTCGCAAGGAGTGGTTGAAGAAAGAATTTTGGGAGGCGGTGAAGAAGAAGATGGACACTCCGGCCTATAAGGCTAAGTGCGAGAAGGCAAAGACTGTCCGTGCTAAGGGTGGTCACCAAACAGGTGGATCCATCACAATTTTAGAGCATTATCGACGGTTGGTGAGTATTCTTATTTGTTATTTCTTCAATTGTTTAAATATATTATTTAGTTATAAATTGATGTTTAATTGTTACAGTACGAGGAGGTCGCCAGGGCAGGCGGAGATCCGAACATCATCGACTTTCCTAAAGTTTTTGAGCGTACCCATAAGCGAAAGAAGGATGTGAAGCTCGTAGATGATCGGGCGACCAAATCCTATGTAAGTTTTCCGAGTCCTATATCTAATTATATTTCTTCTTTGTACTTAACTATATTTATTTTACCTAAATAGTTAGTCCTAACTCTAATATGAATATTAACTCTAAATCATAACCTAATTAGCATTACAAATCAAAGACAAATTTAGGAGACGTATGAGACCCTAACCATAACAATACTTAATAGTAACTAAAGTATGAATATTAACTCTAAATCTATTCACCTATATAAATATAGGAGACATATGAGACTTTAGAGAGTCGAGTCGGTAAATGAGAGACTGATGCTGGAGGGGCTGCCGAGGGGGGATTTGGGACTTGTCAGCCACCGACGCTGGCTGCGAGAAACGACTTGTAGATACAAGTTGTCGATAGAGGGAAAGGGACAGCGTGTACGGTACCGATCGTTGGCATCCCAGCCGTACGTTTATTCCAAATCTCCTCTATCTCTACCTCCACCTATAGATACACAGACAGATGTTACTGCCAGAACCTACAGTTTGCAGCAGATTACACAGATTTTGGTGGCCCTACAGGGTCAAATAACCCAGGTGACCGGATTTCTAAACATAGCAGGTCTAATTCCTGTTACCATTGCACCGACTCCAGCTTTGACTTCAGCGCCTCCGGCAACGACTGCTCCTCCGACCACAGCGCCTACTACACCGACTCCTCCTCCGACCCCAGCGCCTACTGCACCGGCTCCGACTTCGACCACGATGCCTCTTGTCATGCCGCTGACTCTTGCAGGCGTTCCTGCCCAGGACGTACAACAGATCATCAGTTTGGTCCTGGAGAAGTTATATGCATACGGACAGCCGCCTCTACCTCCGCCACCTCCGCCACCTCCTCTACCATCAGTTTGATGTTTGTATGATTTTTGGTTGTATTTGATCGATGCGTTTGTATGAACTTTAGGGAGTTTATGTATTATTGAAGAAATTTGTGTATATGTACTATATTGCGACTGCTGGACGAGTTTGTATGGATTGAGCAGGTTTGGATATATATTGGAGTTTATTTTAATGTATATATTGGTGGTGGATGAATTTGTGTATATATTGGAGTTTCTTTTACTGTATATCATTTTACTGTAATTGTATATATATATTGATAGGTTTGAGCAAAGCTGAAACCATTTTGTATGGCAATAATGAGAAGCTTAGCGACTGACCAGCGACGGAATAGTGATGACGGACTACCGACAGTCAAAGACGGAATATTTGCAGGCCAGCGACTAACTAGCGACGAAAATATCCGTCACTAAGCTTTTGTCTGACACCAAAAGCGTATCAGACGATTCAGCGACGGAAATATCCGTCACCTAGCTTCTGGAAAATTTGTAATTTTGGCTCACAAAAATCTGTCTGTATTCCTTCGCTAATATGTCGCAGACTTTGCCGACATTTTTTGTTCGTTGCTAATCCGTCACTAATATTGGTCGGCATATTCGTCGGTAATCCATCGCTATAGCGACGGAGTACCGACAAATGTTTCATAGTGACGTCAAAGCTATCGACGTACCATTTCCGTCGGTAATCCGTCAATAATTGCTATTAGCGACAGAAATGTCATATTTAGCGACGGATCACTAAATACCAATATTTTAGTAGTGATCCATCTTCCAATAGGTATATGCAATCTAAACCCTTACATTTCCATTAAATTAGTGTACAGGCATTCATTAGTGACCCCCATGCATTAGAGTTGCCAATAGAGAAGAGTTTAAACTCTCATCTTCCTATTCGAGGGATTTCCCCTTCACATTTGATTCAAATTGGGAGGAAATCTGAGAATAGAGATTCTAGGGTTTGTGAATTGATTAATTAGGTCATGCTAATGATTTAGGACATGTGGGTGAGCTTGGAATCAAGTTTGAATCCATTTGGAGTGTGTATCATGAACGTGTCACCACGTGTTGGATACGCACGCCAAGTGTTTGACAAAATGACTAAAAGAGCACCAATGCTCTAAATTCCAATTTTAACCATTGTTTTAGGAGTGATTGCAATAGATTAAACATTGGTGTGATTATCTAGCATTTATGAGTATATTAGATGTAGTTTTATTAATTTGGGGGCTTGGAGTTATGTGGACTGTTGTGTTATATTTAGAACTGACATGAATGGGATATTTGCATTAATTGATTCAGTCCTTGGACTTGGTTCAGTCCCTATGTTCAGTGGTATCTGTCAACACACTATGTTCAGTCCGATTTCTATTTGTTTCAGTCCCATTTAGTGGTTGACACATCTAATTAGTAGTAGTCCTTTTGGTTGATAAGGGCTCGGGTAGGCTCTTTTAATTCAGTCCTTATCTATAATGTTGTTCAGTATGTTAGTCATCTTTGTATCAGTTTATATTATTTGTTCAATACCCTGTTCTTTAAATGTTCAGTCAAATATCTTCACATTAGTATCAGTTCTCTAATTTGTACCGTCCCCATCTCTATAATTGTTCTGTCCTGCATTACATATTATTTCAGTCCACAATTATTGTACCCATATGTTCAGTCTATGCCATTATTGTTTAGTCCCTTAGGTTATGTTCAGTCCACTTTCGTGTATCTCATTGTGCAGACATTTGGTACAGTCATCCAAATGTTCAAACTATAATGTTCAGTCCTTAACTTGTTATCAGTCCACATTATATGTTAATGTTTTAGTCCTTATTTATAATAGAAGTATCAGTCCACTTTTATCTAGTGGTATTAGTCCTGTTTGGACTTAAGTTTCAGTCCAAATATTTCCATATGTTGATTCAGTCCACTATATGCTCAGTCCTTGCATTATTTCTGAGTTTAGTCCTTAATATGAACTCTATTGGTTCAGTCAAGGCTATGGCTTGAGATTCAATTATAGTCCAATCATATTTGTAACATTTGTATCAGTCAAAAGATGTGACTGGGGATTTGCATTCTTATTCAGCCCATTGGTTATACATCAGTCCAATTTCATCTTCATGTTCAGTCTTGAACTTAAAGTCAGTCCTTGAACATAAAGTTCTGTCCTTGAACTTAATATCAGTCCATATTCCCAATTTGCTAGTCTTCCATCTATCCTTGTATCAGTTAAGTTATTTCATGTTCAGTCCAGTGGGGGATATGTGTTTTGGTTCAATTGTTTGAGGGTAATGTTGGTTAGAGTAGGGATTACTTTTGGTGTCAAGTAATGCCCTGTTTTGTACTATCCCATTCCCTTTGTTTCAGTCCTCTTGTAGATGAGTGTGGGGTAGGGAAAACTTGTAGGGTATAAGCTATAGTAACATATAATAGTATTATATATATATATATATATATATATATATATATATATGTAGAAGCATGGAAAAGAATAAAGAAAGATCCATGTGGCCAGGGAGTCCCATGCTGCTCGGAGAGCTCATGCGGCTCAGGGATCCATGCGGCTCAATCGCCTATGCGACTCGAGTAAATTCTATGCGGCTCAGAGAGAAGCCACGTGGACTGCAGACAGCCCTCCCCTTCGTCCTATACTGCATTAATTGCCTTGACGGCAGACAGCCCTGACGAGGTGACAGTTCTGACACAAAGATGCAATTATGACTCTGTCATAATGGCAGATTCCTAGGGAAACGAAGAAAATCTCTGACACAATCTCCCGAGATCCAGAAAATGCCACGCAGCCTTGACACGTGGACAGTCGTATGCGGCTCGAGCGGAGACTCCCCATGCGACTCAGGCCGAAACTGTCCTATGCGGCTCAGGCCGAAGATGTCTTATGCGGCTCAAGCAGAGGCTCCCCCATGCGGCTCACGAAGACTATCTCCATGTGGCTCACGAAGAAGCTACCCATTATGCAGCCACCTACGCTCATGCGGCCCTGATCATCATTATGCGGTTCAAATGATCAAGGGCCACTCCCCAATCAGTCTTGACACGTGGCCAACCTTATGCGGCCCAATCCTCATGCGGCTCATATTTCCTCAGTGGCTCGCAGTTGAGCCACGTGGCAGGACACGTGTCATAAAGCCAATCAAACTCAATAACCCAGATTTACTGTAATCAAAGATTGGGTCAAATCCCAATAATCTGGGACATGTGGCGAAGAATAAATTAAATTTATTCATTCAAATTTACAGACATCAACAAATCATCATGATGGAGATTTATTGCAATCAGCATTAATTACTGATAGGATTTGGCGCAATCTATATTAATGGCCCAGATTCATCACACTCAAGACTAATGACCCAGATTGATCAATCAACAGGCCGCCGCCACTTTAAAAAGGGACAATCATTGCAAACCCTAACGACGATCCCATTCCTATAAATAGCAAGGTGCCATTCCCTTGCAGGAGACAGATAGACAGAGGAGGACACACAGAGAGAGAGACATACAAAGAAAGAAAAGAGAGCATTCCCTCAGCGCCAAGCAGTTCTTCCCCGGAGTCAAGGCTGCATCTGATCGTCCAAGGAGTAAGGCAGAGCTGCCGTCGCTTTCCCGAGCCTCTATCGTCACCTCCAGAATCTAAAATAAATAATTGTACTTAGATTAATGTACCTAGGTTTTCATCCCTAGGCTTTCTTTGTACAAGCGAGTTTGTATCGTGAAGTAAAAGTCCAGTCCTCCGATAATTGTTCTGTCATTTTATATTTTATGGCAAACACGATGGCGACTCTGCTGGGAACAAACTTCTCTACGGCTGAGGAGTTGGTGACGCAATCGGATGCAGCCAAACTTGGCTCCACGCAACAGAAGATGGTCGTCCGCTTCGACCAGCAGGCGTTTGAAGAAATGCTCTCCGAAGGAAGCGCTGGCCCGGTCCAGAAGCACGCCCGCACAAAGAAGGCTCGCAGGGAGTGGAGGCCAAAATCATTTGCTCCTCCCCGGGCCCTGGACGGAGTACTCTCTGCTACCCAAGACGGCGAAGGCAACTCTCGCGCGGCCCCACTTCAAGACATAGAGGACTCTGCTGTCCCCAAGTTCGGCAGAGGAAAGCACTATGATGCTGGACTTGCAGGGGCAAAGAACGATTCTATGTGCTCCAGAAAGAAACTGAACAAGGGCACTAGCCGCAAAACGAAGACTCATGCGGCCAAGATTGCCAACCGCATGAATGATGACCATGCGGCTGAAACTGCTAGCCAAATGCATAATACTCATGCGGCCAGATCCTCCAGCCGTATGGAGAAAACTCATGCGGCCGGGATTTCCAGTCGTATGGAGAATACTCATACGGCCAGGGTTTCCAGCCGCATGGAGAAGACCTATGCGGCTACGACCGCCAGCCGCATGAAGATTATTGATTCCAGTCGCATGACGCCTACTCCATGAGGCTCTGTCTTCGACCGCCTCTCCTATGGTCCTGATCTCTTGTGCTCCCAAGAAGACATGTCTGATTCTCTCCAGCACCACCTAGACTCTTCCTACTATGTGCCCTCACGCACTAGAGTGAAGAAGTCTAGGGCAGTACGAGCTTGGCAAGCTCGGTCCGCTGATCTGACCTCTGACCATCCGAGCGTCCCACATACTGTTATGCGGGCCTCCGATGGGAAGTTGTACAGAACCACTCGAGTCCATCCCCCGACGGCAAAAGGACAGAGAGGTTCCCAAAGGTCTCCCAAAATCCAGGAAGCAAACATGGTCGATCCGGACCCATCTGACTTGCGTGAGGCCATCCTCCACAAGCGTGGAAAGAGAAGGTGCCCCGGGGTGCAAAGAGCCTCCCACGGACGCCACTGTACCCAAGTCATCATCAACTGCTGTTGCAATAACGCGACGGTACGAGAAGACCGGCAGTCCGTCTTCCAAAGACTGCAACAACCATGCTCAGAGGACGAAGCGCCTCCCGTCGTCTCTTGCAACTCCACTCAGAAAATTCCCGCTAACGGGAGAGGAAAGAAGATGAACGTTTCCAGCCCAAAAATTTCAACCACTGCGGCTAAGAAACTATCATCTAAACGGCTGTCAACCACCGGAGTATTCCAAGGCACCCGTTCGAAGACGAAATCTGCTACAGCCGAAGATTCGTCATCTGCACTGCTGGGGGTTACTGAGACTGGGGGTAGCACTCTTCCGAACCTCCACGACAATCCGATGTTCCAAGAAGACGAGCTGGGGGAAACAACTCTCCCATCAGATGCAGCAAATCCCGACGTCCCCGATGACGTCCACGACTCTCAAGATGAAGCAAGCTCTGAAGTTGGGGGTACTATTCCTTCTGAGTCCGAACCAGAGGAGAACATTCCCACATACCCCGATGACTTCTCGCTACAGGGGTATGATTCGGAGGGTACGTCCTCCACCGTTCCTTCTATCTCTCCTCATATAAGGACGGTGTTCATGACGGATAGCAACCAAGGTGGTTCCAGTGATCGCCAATGCATCGACACTCTGGAGGCCATACTGCACGCCTTGGTCAAGTCTGTAGACGAGATCAAAGCAGCCCTTCCAACTCTCCAAGGAGGGACGCCTGGCCAAACAAGCGCGGGTCCTGCGGTCAATACGGACTCGAACTCAGCGTCACCGAACCCGGGCAATAATCCTCCTGAAATGACGGCTCCCACCGCTGCAGATGATGCCAGGGAAGTAAGAAGAGAGGTCCAGGAGCTCCGAGCCATGTTTTACGCCCGAGAAAACTCTCAAGACCTCAGAATACGGCAACCATACCCCGCTGAATGGAGGGATGTCCCCTTTCCACCAAGATATAAGCCGTTCAACATTAATCCCTATGATAGAAAGACCTTCGCAAGTTGATACATCACTTACTTCGAGGTCACCACCGACCATCTACCCCATGACGATGCCATCCTCACACGATTATTCATTAGAGCATTGGAAGGAGTCGCCTTCGACTGGTATCGCAACCTGCCAGACAACTGCATCCACTCCTTCGCCAGCTTCAAGCGCATGTTCTTGGAGAGATTCTATGAAGTAGGATAAGACGTCACAATGTCCACCCTCATGGACGTCGTCCAAGGGAAGAAAGAGCTGACAAGGAACTATATTGAGCGGTTTCGCCAAACCGTAATAAAGTTGTCGTATGGTAACCCGGATTCCTCCTTGATTGAAATTTGCCAAAAGAGGTTGCGCCCAACAATCAGTCTCTGGATGGGCGAAAGTTAATTTAAGGACTAGAAGACGTTTATCATCAGTGCCACTAGCGTCGAAGAACGATTGAAGAAGGCTCGCCAACTGGGATTGCACATCTCGGAGGGAGAGAACAAGGGCAAGCGTCCTAATGCCAACAACGACAATGGGGGTAGCCCCTCCAACAATCAGGACAATAAGGGTAAGCAGGCTATGGTGGCCGACACAACTCAGAAACCTGAGACAAAACTGACAGACAAACAATGGCCGCAAATCACTTACTCCTTCGAAGACGGTCACGTCAAGCGCATCTTGGACATGCTCATACAAGGAGACAGAATTCAGCTCCCTCCACCAAGACGGGAACCTCGGCCGGCAGAAATGGAGAGCCCGAAGTACTGTCATTACCATCGCTACGTCCATCATGCTACACACGACTGCTACCAATTGAAGTGATACATCCAACATCTCATCGATTCGAACGGTCTGGCCATCGATTTTGAGGAGGTAACCGTAGTGGCCAACATGGTGTCCGTACAATTCGGCAGCTTCCTTCCAACAGAGGCTCAAGACGGTGTGATACCCATCCCTCTGGCTACCATGGAAATTGCTAATATTCTACCTCTCCGAGATCAGGCTGCTGGTCTAGTGCCCCTCACCACATCACGAGGGAAGGTCATGTGGGTCCATCCAGACTTGGTATCTGAAGTGACTCAGTCTACACCCTCCTCCATTTGTAAGAAAAGGAGTGGAAAAGTCAGATCCTGTCGCACAATCTCGATAGATGTCGAAGAAGCGACGACTGTCGTTACCCGATCTAGGGCACAATCCCAACCTGTAGCTGATAACTTAACCGAAGATCACCAGCCAGCCACTGCTGACACTCCGGGACCGTCTCAGCCTCCGACGACCGACAAGCCTAGGCCGAAGGAGACTCGCTTTGACAAATCCCTCCGAAAAGAGGTACCTCAGGGGCTAGAGAGGCCCTACAACTTCGACATATTGGCACAATTGGCTAACACACCGGCCAAATTATCCTTATACGAGCTTCTGAGACTCTCAAAGGACGTTCACGCGGCTTTGAGCGATGCACTCCAAAATACCGACGCCTATCTGGCTCAGGTCAACCTTACGGGAGAAAGCCCGCCTGCGGATCTCCAAGACAGCGCTTGCACAGGAGCGATATCCAATATCGTCTTCACTCTGCAGGATATGCTTATCAAAACCAATCTGTACGATCGCCCGTTATACTACATCGGATACATCGGGGACGTAAAGGTGGACCGGATGCACATTGATCCTGGTTCTTCCATAAGCATCATCCCAAAGGGTCTGTTACATCATCTCCGCATTCCAATGCATCGCCTGACGCCAACAAGCACCGCCATCAGCAGTTTCAATTTGGGCATGAGCTACCCGATTGGAAAGATTCGCTTGAAGTGCCAAATTGGTGATCTCCAGTCAGAAGTGACCTGCTACGTCATACATGCGGACACTTCTTACAACATCCTCTTGGGGCGCCCTTGGATACATGATTATATGATCGTGCCTTCCACTCTGCACCAGTGCTTCAAGTACGTCGACAAACACGGCTTTGTGAGGACGAAATTTGCCGACATCGATCCCTTTAAAGGAGTCGAGTCATACTACTCAGACTCCTGCCTATACGAGAAGTCGAAGAGGCACCTGGATGGAGACGTACAAGCTCAGACTGAGACGGCCTCAGGATCAAAAGAACCTCTGACGATCCACCTTCAAGCTCGCAAAGCTGGCAAGTCCGCACCCCTTACGGCCACTCTGCGTAAGGATGCGGTCAACCTCTCAGCACAAGAAGAGAAAATGATAATCCGGCTGCCAAGGTCTGGCCAAGTGCCAAGACCCACAACGGAGCCACTGACAATTAGACTGCCAAGAGTCGGCCAGCCACAAATGAAGAAGCTTAATTCCGCCGACAAGCCGATGACGATATGCCTTCCCAAGAAGAGTCATCACCCCGATACAAAGTCTGGGGCTTCTAGCAAGCCAACAACTCCCCACCCAGCATCAGGTGCCAAACTGGGGGTCGCTAGTTTGCCAGCGACTCCACGTTCTGCTCCACCAGTAGAACCCCTGACGATCAAGCTGCCCAGGTCATCCTCTCAGTCTTCATTTACACAGGGGGTAGCCGAAGAAGAACTGGAGCTAGCCAAGTATGTGGCTGCCCACACTGATGTTCCCTCCGCAGATGATGTAATCCCGCTAGAAAAGATACCTTACTTCATCAATAAAGGGCTATCTTTGAACTACCTCGAGCTTAATAAGCTTTATACAATGTATGCCATGGAATATGGTATAGGTACTCACCTACACACACAGGTGACGAATGTTTACACCGCATACCAGCTTACTCCAGAGGAAGACGCTTACCGCATAATCGAGGGAGGGGACCATCCAATCATCTTCGGCCGGAAGGACGACCCACAACCCTTCACCATAGAGAAAGTCGATCCTGAATCAGATGCCGGGAGACTGCCTCTGTATCTCTATAACCCCCAATCTAAATACCTCATGCAAAACAGGGATATGATCTGGAGACTACGCCAGACTTGAACTACGGCACCGGTTGACGATTACCTTTGAAGCCACCAGTCCCAGCTGGCAAACCACGGGACTACTACAGCAAGACCCGATGTGGATTAGGGTATGTCACGCCCGTGACGACCCCTGAGAGTTCAGATAAAGAATGTGACTGGCATTCACATTCAAATGGATCACCAACTTCTGATTCAGATACCAGCATCGAAGACATATTCAGACAAGTCATGTCAGTCAATATGGCATTCGCCGACGCCTACGAAGAAGATGAAGACATTCCTGAAATCCTCGAGCTAGAGCCGTGGGCCCAACAGCTGGATGCACAATGGGAAAAGCGGTTCGAACAGAGAGAGCCTTCTACTGAAGATGAGGTCATACAAGTGGACCTCGGCAGCGAATCTTCTCCAAAACCAATCTTCGTTAGTAAAAGCTTGACAGACGAAGAGCGAGAATCGTTACTGGAACTTGTCAAAGAATATATCGATGTATTCGCCTGGAGCTATGAAGACATACCAGGACTAAACCCTGAGGTTGCCCTTCACAAGCTCAACATTCGGCCAGATGCAAAGCCAGTCAAACAACAACAGCGACGCTTCCGCCCGGGCATCATGGATGCGATCGAAGCTGAAGTCTACAAACTGAAAGCCAGCGGCTTCATTCGTGAGGAGCAACATCCTGACTGGGTCGCCAACATAGTTCCGGTCCTCTAGAAGAATGGGAAGATTCGAATCTGCATCGACTTCCGCAATCTGAACGAGGCATGTCCCAAAGATGAATTCCCCCTCCCTATCACAGACATCATGATTGACAACACATGCGGCTTCGAACGCATGTCATTCATGGATGGTTTCTCGGGGTACAACCAAATCAAGATGTCTCCTGACGACGAGAAGCATACATCATTCCGAACGTTGATTGGCACATACTGCTACACAGTCATGCCTTTCGGTTTAAAGAATGCTGGCGCCACATACCAAAGAGCCATGAGTATCATCTTCAGAGACCACTTGTGCAAGACTGTGGAGTGTTATGTTGATGATATCGCCGTCAAGAGTCGCTATAAAGGAGACTATCTGCAAGATCTGAGAACGATCTTCGACCTGATGCGAGCACACAACCTGAAGATGAATCCCACAAAATCCTTCTTGGGCGTATCCAGCAGAAAATTCCTGGGTTTTATTATTACTGCCCAGGGAATTCACGTCGATCCAGAAAAGACGAAGTCAATTATGGAGATGGGTCCCCCGAGAAATCTCCGCGAACTCAGGGGCCTTCAAGGGAGGCTGGCTTACATCAGAAGGTTCATTTCTAACCTCTTCGGGCGATGTCGACCATTCACCCATCTCATGAAGAATGGCGTCTCATTCGTATGGGACGAGGAATGCCAACGTGCCTTCGACAGCATCAAATAATATTTGTCGAACCCTCCAGTTCTGGTAGCCCCGGTTGCTGGGAAACTATGCTTGCTGTATGTACGAGCAATAGAGCATTCCTTCGGCGCTCTGCTGGCACAAAACAACGATGCAGGTCATGAACAAGCTATATATTACCTCAGCCGAATGATGATTGGGCCGGAGCACCGATACACCGCCGTGGAGAAGAAATGCCTCGCCCTGGTGTTCGCCATTCAAAAGATGCGACACTATGTCACAGGACAAACCATATATGTGATCTCACGAGTCAATCCTCTCAGGGTCCTCATGACGAAACCAGGAGCACTCAGCTCCCACCTCGCCACATGGGCAATATTACTGTCCCCCTATCATATGATCTTCGTCTCGCAAAAGGCTGTTAAAGGTTATGCTCTGGCAGACTTTTTAGCAGCCCACCCAGGCTCGGAGTCATCCAGAATATATGAAGGAATCCCAGATGAGGTCGCCGACTCACATGCAACCTCCCACGATAATATATGGCGAATGTTCTTCGATGGTGCCTCAAGGACCGGACCTAAGGGCAACATCGTCGTCGGAGTCGGAGTGGTGCTGGTGTCTCCTTCCGGATTGGTAATCAATCGCGCTTACTCCCTCACGGAACCTTGTTCTAACAATGTGGTCGAGTACAACGCTTTGGTCATTGGCCTCCAGCTTGCAAAAGAGCTGGGGGTAGAATATCTTGAAGCATACGACGATTCGCAGTTAATCGTCAATCAGATCCGGGGTTCGTACGAAGTCCACCACGAAGACATGATCCCCTATCACCAAATAGCGATCAACATTATTTCGTCATTTGAGGGATTCTTCATCGAACACGTTCCCAGACTCCAAAATATCGAAGCCGATGCCCTAGCTGGCCTTGCCGCTTTCCTAGCGGTTCCAAACTATGCTCATCAATCGGTGGATGTGATAGGCCACGAACTAGTCTATCCCAAGAACAACGTTAAGTTTGTGGCGAGTTATTCCGCTCAGACGATCGACGAAGCACCGGACTGGAGACAACCATTCATAGACTTCGTAGTCTACGACATCCTACCCGAGAACCCAAAGGAAGCAACTTCCATCAGAAGGCGTTCTCTCAGATTCTTCTATGATACAGAGACGAAAATGCTGTATCGGCGATCTTACGATGGATTATTACTTCGGTGTCTGTCAAACGCAGAAGCCAAAGAAGCCGTACGCGAAGCTCATGACGGTGTCTGTGGGGCCCATCAGCCTGGCCCTAAATTACAAGACCGTCTTCGCCGAATGGGCTACTACTGGCCCACGATGGTAGCAGATGTGATAGACTATACAAGAAAGTACAAAGCCTGCCAAGTCCACGCGGACTTTATCTACTAGCCATCCGAATTTCTACATCCGACAGTGGCGTCCTAGCCGTTTGAAGTATAGGGAATGGATATCATCGGTCCGATAGCTCCACCTTCTTCTCGAGGACATCGCTTTATACTCGCAATCACGGATTACTTCTCCAAATGGGCGGAAGCTGTCCCGCTTGCAGAAGTAAAGACTTCAAACGTGATCAGCTTCCTCAAGCATCACGTCATCTATCGCTTTGGACTGCCCCGAAGGATCATCTACGATAATGGTCCACAGTTTGCAAGCCACGCCTTCTATCGGTTCTGCGACAAGCACCACATCCAGAATATTGCTTCAACACCATACAATCTGGCTGCGAATGGGCTAGCAGAAGCATTCAACAAAACAATCATCAAACTCCTCAAGAAGTTCGTATCGTCCAACAAACGCGACTAGAATGAGAGACTTGGTGAATGTTTATGGGCGTACCGTACTACAGTCCGAACAGCCACTGGGAACATGCCATTTTCCCTGGTGTACGAGAGTGAGGCAGTCCTCCCATTGGAGCCTCAAATACCCTCACTCCGCGTTGCCCTTACTTACCAACTGACGACAGATGATAACTACCGTCGCCGGCTACAAGAGTTGGAGGCCTTAGATGAGAAGCGCCTCTTGGCTCAGCAACGGATCGAGCTATACCAAACACGTATCTCCGGAGCCTTTAACAAGAAAGTGAAGATCAGAACATTCCAAGTGGGCGATCTTGTTCTGGCAGTCCGGAGGCCGATGGTCATGACTCACAAAACCACCGGCAAATTCCAGCCAAAGTGGGAAGGCCCGTTCATTATTGATGCTGTGTTCTCTAACGGTGCTTACCGCCTCGCAAAACAAAATGGAGACTTGCTCATGTTGCCAGTCAACGGCAAGTTCCTGAAGAAATATTATGTCTAAACGACATATTCCAGATCACCGAGTCATGTACCCGCTGGTACCGCTGAACTCACCCTCACAATATTCCAGATTATCGAGTCATGTACCCGCTGGTACCGCAGAACTCATTCTAGATTTTTAAGTCATGTACCCGCTGGTACCGCTGAACTCATTCCAGATTTTCGAGTCATGTACCCGCTGGTACCGCTGAACTCATTCCAGATTTTCGAGTCATGTACCCGCTGGTACCGCTGAACTCACCCTCACAATATTCCAGATTATCGAGTCATATACCCGCTGGTACCGCAGAGCTCACCCTCACAATATTCCAGTTCATTGAGTTATGTACCCGCTGGTACCGCTGAACTCACTCTTACAATATTCCAGATCATCGAGTCATGTACCCGCTGGTACCGCTGAACTCACTCTCACAATATTCCAAGATCATCGAGTCATGTACCCGCTCGTACCGCTAAACTCACTTTCATAAAATTCCAGATTGCTGAGTCATGTACCCTCTGGTACCACTGAACTCACGTCCGTCTTCCACAAAAATCCCAAATTACCAAGTCATGTACCCGCTGGTACCTCTGAACTTACACTTTGATTCCAAAATTCATAGATTGTCGAGTTATGTACCCGCTGGTACCCCTGAACTTACATCCCGGTCACTCTTTTGGGGAGAAAGTCATACCTCTGAACTTTCTTCCCGAAAGAGCTCTTTCCTCATGATCCACTACCCGCACTCCCAGTGCACAAAAAGGGTAACAGATCCACAAATTCCCAAAACGACCATGTCGATGTCACCTCTGAGTCATCTCAATTCCGTCAAAAACAAATCACCCCTCTACATAGAATTTCCATATCCTCATTACCTCTAAGTTGTTCTATGTAACCCTCCTTCATTGAGCCCACTCCTGCCATGTCCTCATTACCTCTGAGTGGAAAGGCTCCGTCGAAGAAACCCTCATGCTTGCCATGTCCTCATTACCTCTGAGTAAGTATGTTGACTCCCCTTCAACTTACTATTCGTACCCACAACCGGAGTACGCCAAGGATAGTAGGTCCACAAATATCCTCTGTTGACCACAAAAATCCTCCGTTGAGTCCACTCCTACCATGTCCTCATTACCTCTGAGTAGGAAGATTCCGCGGTGAACAAAGCCTTCATACTTGCCATGTTCTCATTACCTCTGAGTAAGTATGTTGGTTCCCTTATATCCTATTATCTATATCCTAAGCCAGGGTACGCCAAGGATAATAGGCCCATAAAATGTCCTGTGCTAAGTTCTCAGCACAGCCCCAACATTTCTCATCATGCCCCGGAAGCCCAGCTGCTCCATGGCATTCCTTCTTCCACTACCAAGAACGTCCATGACCACCTTACCATGGAACCGTTCTAGGTATCCCCAATCAAACTTGTTACCCGTACCTAAAACCAAGGTATGCCAGGGGTAACAGGTCCACAGACAAGTCCCTCATGCGGGGCAAACAACACCATAATACCACAGGCACAACAAGCAATACAAATGAAGGGTAGAATGGAAAGTACTCTTTATTTGAAGGATGAAAAAGCATTACATATTTTGGGACCACGTCCCTCTCAAAAAGAAAAAGAAAAAGAAACAAAAGGAGAAAAAAAAAGGCCGACTATGGCTCGGCATTACACAATTCCAAAAGGCGATTCTTCACCAAGATGGTCTCCTGTTCGAGCCGCTGTTTAGCTCGACGTTCAGCCTCCTGGGACAACTGCTCCCCATCACCCAAGTCCATAAGTGCCCGCCAGTCGTCTTCCAACTACTTCAGGGCAATCTCCAGGTCAGCCGAAGCTTGATTAACCGTGTCGGCCTCCTGGATATTCAGCCCCCTGTCAATAAGGACAGCCTCAAGTTCAGACACCAGGAAAGTTAACTTCCTCTGAAGCTCAAGGATCTGCTCCCGCGTGTCAGTGATCCCACGGGAGGCAGCCGCTTCCCGAGCCGTAACAGCTTCACTCTCGTGGCCCAATTGATCATATCGATCAGACAGATCACGGAGGTCCTTCAGTATGGCCGGCCTGGTTTTATCCCGAACAGCCCTTGTCTTCTCTATAGTAGCGGTGAGAGAACCGCACTCCTGATCTATAGCAGCAGACAGATCAGTCTGCCGCAGCACCTGAAGCTAGGCCACCAACTGATCAGTCTTCAGCAATTTTGCCTCCAGAAGTGCAGCCATCCCTGCACCGCCAAGAAGAGTCTTAAGGATATCAATTTCATACTGGGCACATTGCCGGGCCAAGACGAAAGAGGTCCCTCTTTCCACAACAGCCACTATCCTCCTCTTTAAGTGACGATGAAAACTGTCAACCACGTCCTGTAATACGTCGTCCAGGACCTCGGTAGAGGACGACGTCAGAGGTAGCGTGGCCGGTAACATTGGAGGAGTGGTGCTAGAACTTGCCACCAAGGGGACAGAGTCCGAGCAGAATGATGCGCGGATAGCGGCTAACTCTTTCTCTGCCACCCGAAGAGCCTGTACACTCGGTAGAGCAGAGAGGTCGACTCTCGGAGCCGCCCGAGCAGAGGATGACGCAAGGACCATTTCCCCTGCCCCGGCTGTCCTACTACCTGACTTACCGAACTCGAGCCCACAGGAGGCCCCGCAAGACGAGCCGGAAGGGAAGGAGGTACGCTCCTTCTGCCAGTGCCCCTTCGACAGAGTTCGTCTCAATAATGTCCATCCTCGGCACGGGAGAGGCAGGACCTGTATGCCCAGAACAACAATCAATCGACGTGACCTGAAGGATGTGATGATAGAGCAAATAGGCCTCCTCGCAGGTTAAGATTCGGCTTATCTTACCAGGGGAGGAACATGGAGGCTGCAGCTCGTTTGCAGCTGACATGGCCCCCTCACCCGCGATCTCTAAGTTAAATTCGGTTGGCTATTCTATCCCAACCACCCCGGAGGGAGATACGATGCGATCAACGTCATCTTGACGAAATTCAGCAATTTCAGGGACAGGTTCATTGAAGCCCCCGTCATCTCGAGTTGCGACCTCGACGACTTGAGATTCCTCTTCTTCTGACACCTACAGGAGGGAAGAAAAATGACTAAGATCAAAACTGGAAGAAAAGAAGAACTGAACAAAAATAGTAGTAACTCGCTTTACCTCCGAAGCGGGATCGACTTCCTCGCCTCTCTTCCTTATAGTTAGCATGTGATGTCTGGTAGCAGCCAATTTTCTGAAGTGAGGAATACCGCCAACAGGGGAAGTTTGTCTGCTACGCTTCCGTACAGAGCCAGATGCGACAGACGGCTGATCCGCCATCATCTCATTTAACGAAGTAGGCGGCTGATCCGCCCCAGCATCTTCCACCAGGAAGGAAGAGTTATCTACATCACGCTCATCACCCTCATCATCCGCAGCATTGGAGTCTGAGTCTGGCACTTCAGCTCTATTCTTCTTCCTCGTCTTGGCCCCTTGGGGGGTCTCATCCAAGCCAGTACCAACAATAAAACTGGCACCCGGGCTAAAACCGACAAGGGGCTTATTCGCCATGACATGGTACAGAGCTGCCATATACAAGATCTCTACGGATGCCTTAATAGCAGGGACCAAGAAAATGGTACGGGTATAGAATGTATCATAGTAATTCTACGCCCTGATGCCGTCAACGAGGCTACCTTAAAAACCCAGGCATGAACTGGGATGGTCTAGAAAGAGCTGGCTGTATCCAAACTGTCGGGCAAACCTGCTAGGCAGATAAGGCTCCAAAAAGACAGTGTTACGGTTGCGATACACCAGATGAGAGGGGCAGATGTTACGCAGCCACAAGAGCATCTGGCCGTCCAGAAGTTGAGGGGGCGCAATACCGTCAAGATGAACAGCCGCTATTTCCTCAGCAGTAAAACGAGGGACAGATACGAAAATATTATACATATCTGCCCTCACCAGTGCCATCCGGCAAGCACGCATGGTCTCGTACTCCCAAGACTCATTACGATAGCGGAAGATAAAAGCGTCGTCATCAGTTACGCCGTCTTCAGAGCCCGGCCTCATCAAAGACGGATAATGCATCAACAGCCACCCCATCAGATAATGATAGGGCAACTCAGTTCGTTCAAAATCTTTTGTCACATTGCGGGCAATAACCTTGGATGTGAAAGTACGAAGGCCACGGTGTATGCTGCACACCATGGCCGGGAGGAGAGCTAGCCTGACTCGTAAAACTAACTTCATAGCCGGAAGGATGAAATTACGACTGATCCTCTCGATAGAACCAGCTCCTCCCGAGACTACACAATTTTGCACCCATATCATCAAGAATCCCGCCAGGAGCGCCTTCTCTGACAGTTTTTGGGTATCCTGATAAAAATAACCAAAAGAGTCTGTTTGACTCCCGAATCTGTCATTAGTAGTGGTCACCCTCTTGGTTGACGACACCAAGGCTTGAACCGCCTCTTGGGACTGAGGACGTCGGGAAGTAATTTTACCAGAGGCATCCATCGGAAAGAGATAGCGTACCCAATCCTTAGTATGGGGAGCATTCCCTTCCGAGCTGCTTTCCTTCTTGGCTATTTGCTGACATGTGCTATAGTGGCACAATACCTCTTGATACAGAGCCACGAAGCCTGGATACCGTCCTTCCAACTCTTCGAACTCCTCATTCGTGGGAGTATACGCCTCAAAAGCTTTGTCCCCCCAAGGAAGCTTGGAGACCGCGTTCATTTCGTGGAGCGCAAGCCCCATCTCCCCTACGGGTGTATAGAAGGTTCCCGTACGGCGGTTATACATCTCCAGCAGAGAGATAAATAATCTCTTGTTTATGGGCAAGCCATGGCTGGTGCCCCGAATAGCATAGTAAAGACCAATCTCACACAGAAAGGCCTCATACTCTTGCAAGATCCATATAGACAGATTGGTCCATGAGGGAACGGGATGTATCCAACTAGGGAGCATCAACCGGCCAATGGGATAGGAGCCCTTCCGAGCAAGCTGGTTCATAAAAGTGTCGGCTGTAAAAAACATGAAATTGGGACCTGGCACATTCAAGAAAGTACCCGGGGCCAATCCCATTATAGAACGGCCGGTGTGCACCTTGCCCGCACATACTGACTTCAGGCTGTTGTTATAATGGATGTCTCCCACAAACATCCCACTTCGGGTAGGAGTTAAAGACTCTTCCATCTTCCGGTCCAGTGGGAGCATATTGAACCAAGATAATGGGAAGTGACGCTCCATTTGGGGGATGCGGATCGCCATCCCGTTAGAAACGAAACACCAGTTCTCTGACACCTCCAGAACCTGACTGTTCTTCACAGTCAAGGCATCTCCGAAGAAGAACGCAGGCTTCAAGTATTCCCCTTCTAATTTTCCCGAGTTCATCATAGCATTGAGAAATAGAAAGGCTGGTTCTTGAGGGCCTTCAATCTCGCCGGAGGCTCATCACTAGGAAACTGGTCCGCCACACGCCTAACTATATGGTCGTACCTATAGCCCAGAACAGATTGGGTACGACCCACCAGGGGTTCTCCAGTGGCATTAACCGGCAAATTCACTGAGAAGAAGACAGAAAAAGATAAGTTAAAAAGATGGACAAAAGAACTGATGAGGTGTTGTTGAGCTTATGCGGCTCCAACTTAACGGAGCCTCGTGCGGCTTAAAGAGAACACTTATGCGGCTCCAACTTAATGAAGCTTCATGTGGCTCAATCCCAGAGGAACACTTATGCGGCCCTGTTCAGTGAAAGTTCATGCGACAGTGCCCTCATAAAGCCCTCAGGGTTCGGATAAAGTTCGTACGGTCCGCGTGACAGACAAAATTTGTACAAATTTATGCGGCTCAGCGTATCTCATACGGCTTCATTGGCGAAGCGCGTATGCGGTCACAGTGGTTATTCTTATGCGGCTCGCAGCTCGGCCATAGGACGAACATGCGGCTCACAAAGGCTCGTGCATAAAGCATGCGACGTAGCCATAGCAGTTAGGGTTCTTTAACTCATACAATGTCCTTACCAGCAATGAGGGGATGAACGTCAGGGTGAGTTGCGGGTACGACGATCGGTGGAGGAGAGGCCGCAGTCGAAGTAGAAGCAGTCTTCTTGCCCTTCGCCGTCGTAGTCGACGAAGACGCCGCCTTCTTACCCTTCGCTGCAACGGTATTCTTGGGAGCCATTAGCGATCGAAGAAGAGGATGACAATTGGGGTAGGGAAGAGTCGAAGCAAAGAAGAAAGTAGAAGAAGTGTTCTCTTTCAAAACTCCTCTTATTTATAGGAGGACAAGAGAGGGGGGGGACACGTAGACTAAATAACCGCCTCGGAAAAGTCGAAACCAACGTCTCGAATTTCGTCCCCTCTCTCATAAAGGAGATTCACCTAGGGTATAAAATCCAAAAGATTTAATGAGCCAACCCTTGGGATTTCTTCTAAAGACGGCACTAAAACTAATTCGAGGCAGTTAAAGACACGCCCACGTGGCAAGGAGCTATACGGTCTGAAAAGTTCCTGCGGCTGAGACACCCATGCGGCCAAAGCATCCATACGGCCGAAATATCCATGCGGTTAGGACATCATATGCGGCCAGGAGAGTTTATGCACAGCCACGCTTCTTATTCAAAGTATTTCAATTTTGCAAATTGAAAACTTTGAAGGGGGTCTTGTAGAAGCATGGAAAAGAATAAAGAAAGATCCATGCGGCCAGGGAGTCCCATACTGCTCGGAGAGCTCATGCGGCTCAGGGATCCATGCGGCTCAATCGCCTATGCGGCTCGAGTAAATTCCATACGACTCAGAGAGAAGCCACGTGGCCTGCAGACAGCCCTTCCCTTCATCCTATACTGCATTAATTGCCTTGACGGCTGACAGCCCTGACGAGGTGACAGTTCTGACACAAAGATGGAATTATGACTCTGTCATAATGGCAGATTCCTAGAAAAATGAAGAAAATCTCTGACACAATCCCCCGAGATCCAGAAAATGTCATGCGGCCTTGACACGTGGACAGTCGTATGCGGCTCGAGCGGAGACTTCCCATGCGGCTCAGGCCGAAACTGTCCTATGCGGCTCAGGCCGAAGATGTCTTATGCGGCTCAAGCAGAGGCTCCCCATGCGGCTCACGAAGACTATCTCCATGCGGCTCACGAAGAAGCTACCCATTATGCAGCCACCTACGCTCATGCGGCCCTGATCATCATTATGCGGTTCAAATGATCAGGG
>JANAVB010014382.1:0-33894 GCA_029216955.1 Iris pallida
TATATACTATATATAATATATATATATATATATATTATATATATATAATTATATATAAGCAAGTAGCCTATTGGTAGTGGTGAGGCATGCAGCCCAGTGGTCAAGAGATCGATTCCCAATGGGGGACGTTCGCCAAAATTACCATTCCAATATATAATTTTGTATATAGAGTTATGTAAAAGGGAAATACAAGAGCATTTAGACAACAAAAAACTTATAAGAAAGTCTTACTAATGGAGTTGTACAGTGTTTATGTAATAATATAATGCTGAGAAGGAAAGAGGAGTTCCTTGCCTTATTAATTATAAACCCTTAAATAAGCTATTGAATGGATAAGATATCATATTCCTAATAAAAAAAGATTTGCTTACAAGAATTGCCAAAGCAAATATATATTCAAAATTTGATCTGAAATCAAGCTACTGGCAGATTCAGATTAATCAGAAGGACAAGTACAAAACTGCATTTACTGTTCTATTTGGGCATTACGAATGGAATGTTATGGCTTTTGGACTTAATAATGTCCCTTCTAAATTTTAAAATATTATGAATAAAATATTTATACAGCTTTCAAATTTCATTATGTCATATATTGATGACATTTTAATACTTTCTAATACTATAGAAGATCACTTTAAACATTTGAATATCTTCAAGCATTTAGCCATTAAGAATGGTCTTGTAATATCTGCTCCTAAAATAAAATTATTTCAATTAGAAATAAGATTTGTAGGATGTAATATAGTAAATAGTACTATCCTACAGATAGAAGTATTGAATTTGCTTCTACATTTTCTGATGAAATAACATATATAAAATAGCTACATAAATTTTTAGGCGCTTTAAATTATGTAGCTAATTTTCATAAAAATATATCCAAAGATACAAAAAAATTGTATCAACGACTATGAAAGAATCAGGTCCTTGGAATTCTAGTCACACAAATGTTGTCAGAATTGTTAAGCAGAAGGTTAAGAATTTTTCGTGTCTTTACCTAGCCAATTCTGAATGGAATACAATAGTAGAAACCGATGCTAGTAATATTAGATATGGTGATATACTTAAACAAATTAATCCTAAGACTAATAAATCAGTATTAGTGTGTTATCATTCTGGTAAGCGGTAAGCGGAATGATACCCAGATTAATTATTCTACTATTAAGAAAGAAATTCTCTCTATCATTTTGTGCATACATAAGTTTCGAGATGATTTACTTAATAATTTTTTAATAAGAATAGATTGTAGCTCTGCTAAGACTGTTCTTGAAAAGCATGTTAAAAATTTAACATCTAAACAAATATTTGCCTGTTGGCAAGCTAAATTAGCCATATTTGATCTTGATATTGAATATATAAGAGGTAATGAGAACTCTCTTCCTGATTTTCTAACTCGAGAATTTTTGCAGGATGTCAAGCCGCAATAGAGGCAAGCAACCATGGGTACCTAGGCCCGTGGCAAGGAAACATTTCCAAGGGTCCAGACCTGATTTTGGAATTTAAACAAAGGAAAAGAAAATCAGTGTTCTCCCTCTTTCAAAGATGTGGTTGACAAATAACTAGTCTTCTTTCAGAAAATGAGATCTCAAGAAATAATCAAGATAAGCAGAGAGGAAATTCCTCTTCAGAGTGAACCATGGAAATTAATGGCTCGCTATATGGATATATCCATGTTTCCTAAATATAATAAATCTCGTAATATATACGAAGGGATGTTAACTGCTTCAAAATCAGTTGATATAATGCATTATTATCAGAAGACCAATGACCACACTTCTGATATTATTTATAGCAAAGCTATTATCAAAAGTTTGATAAATCCACAATCTTGGAGTTTAAATTCTAGTACAACCATGTCCAGTATGGTTCGTGATAAAGCAAAATTAGTTTATACATACTAAGAATATATTGATGCTTTTTATAAAGTATTTTATTATCAAAAAATAATAAAAAAACATACTTGGTTTATTAAAATTTGTCCAGAAATACTGACCTTGGATATTCCAACATGGTTTTATGATTATGGCTATTACTTGAAGCAACCATTGATATCTTACATGTTCTAATAAGGGATCAGATTCCTATATGGGTCAATTCTTTTGTTCCTTGTCAAAAAGAACATCTTTTTGAGGGGGAGAGTCCCCTGAATTTCTATTTCCAAAATGACATTCCCCATAGTAAAATGGTCTCTTCAATGTGAGATCAATACATTGAGTATGCTCGTTCTTGTCAAAAAAATTACATATAAAATGGTGGAAACGGATTGATGAAAAGGAAAAATTAGTCGAAATATAGGCTAATATGAAATTAAATGATATATTAATTGAGAAGCAATTAAAACAAGACAGAGGAAAATAGTCCTATAAAAAACTAAAGGCTTCTTTAATAAGGAAAAAAATCCTTATATGTCCGAAGACGAATTGAAGAAATGATGTTTCCAATATTTTCAAGCTCAATTCATAGCTGATTTTCAACATGGAAGAAACAGTCCAAGCAGACACCCAGATGTACGACTCTCAAAATCCAAATTAAGAAAAAGATTTTGACACAGTATACAACAAAGCCCTGACTCTATTATGTTCAGAGTCATCGTTATCAACGGCTGAAGATCAAAAAAAAAAGGCAAAAGAAGGATAAGATGGCATCCTCCTACAATAAGCTATCAACTCATGGCCGACAAGGAAAAAGAAAGATACCTTTACTTTAGATAAAGTAAAGTTACCGACAGCTGGAGTAAAGCATCTACTTTTTGAAGTGCGCTTGTTGGTATTCCAAGGTTGGTGACCGACAGATGCGGATGACTAGAAGATTTGATGAGTTGTGTATAAATAAGAGGATGCGTTCTCTATTTTGAGTGTGCAAGTTTGGAGAGTAATTTTCTCTTCATCTTCCATTTATGCAAGTTCTAAGTGTGTTTGTACTACTACTAGTGTGCTTTGAATAAAAATTGAAGGTTTTTCCTCGACTTCCTTCATGGCAACGATCTTGTCTACAATTGGTGTGTGTGTGTGTGTATTTTTTTTGTGTATATATATATATATATATATATATATATATATATATATATATATATATATATATATATATGGAGAGAAGCAACGAGCCTGGGCAATTAGGGTTAGGGTTTCATCCTCAATGGGACCCTGGATCTTCCGATAAAGGACAGGGATCGGCTCAGGCAACGGGTGGTGCAGCCTCTATACTAGATGACAGAGGGGATGGACGATGGTGGAGAGGCGTCAGCCGTTTAGGGGACGGCCAAGGGAAAATTTTCAATCGATGAACCAAGTAAGGGTGAGACAGGCAGACTGGAAGGTGTCGAGACGACCAGGGCGTCTCCCTGCCGGCGGCCATGGGAAGGCGAGTGCTATGGAGAAAGGAAAACAAGTGGCAGCTTCTGAATGGCGAGAGGTCCCTATGACAGCTAAGTCGGTGAACGTAGCTGCGGGAATTACTCCCTCGAGGTCGAGCGTAGCTACAGAAAGTTTAAGGAGCCCGATTGGAGGCAAGTCGTAGGCTGACTGTATCCGACAAAAGGAACCTACAACTGATACAAAGATGAAGTATGTGGAGCAGCTAAGAGAAGGGACCAAGGTGAGGGTGTCCTTCCCAGAAGAGGAGATCAAACAAGCGGGCAAGTTCTGGAAGAATACAGTGGGGCTATATGTCATGGGGAATAGACCATTCTATGGCCAAATCTGACGATACATAAGTAGGGTCTGGCGTCCCAAAGGGCCTATGGATTTCTATACGCATAAGGATGGCTTTTATTTTGTTAAATTTGGACTACGCGAGGACGTTGAGCGTGTCTTGCGAGATGGTCCCTGGACATTCGATGGTAGACTTATAATGATAAAGGAATGGACTGCATCGTCTAGATACGAGAAGGAGGCCCTACACACCATTCCCATATGGGTCAAGTTTACCCGACTTCTAATTAACTATTAGAGCGTCCAACTCTTGACGCATCTTGCGGGCCCAATAGGGGTGCCTATAATGGCAGATGATGCTACCACTAAGAAGGAAAGGGTAATATATACAAGGGTATTCGTAGAAATTAAAACGGGAAGCGAACTACCTAAAGTCATTGAATATGTTTTACATCGGGTGAAGTGTGTACTCGGGCCGTGGAGTACGAATGGGCGCTGCCTAGTTATAAAAAATGTGCTTGCTTCGGCCACGTGATATGAGAGTACAGCATTACTGATCCTACTGGTAGTAGTATGAATGAAAGTGATACGACAAACGCATTAAATCTCCATATGAAGGAGAGTGAGGTAGGGGGTAGGACAACATCAACCATATGAGGGAGAGTCAGTCGTTTGTAGACACAAATGGAACTGAAGCCAATATGGAGGAGATTAGAACAGAAGAGGCTAATAATTTCTCTGGGATGGAGATAGTCCTATCGGCTCCAAATAGGACGATGGATCAAACTTATTGGGGCACGCCGTTGTAGGAACGAAATAGTAAAGCGTTATACTCTAGAGGGGGGGTGAATAGAGTTGGCAGCGAAATAATGCTAAATAAAAATGTTAGAAGCACAATCACAGAATATTAATCACAACTGAAATAATGTAAAGGCAAAGTTAAGAGAGCAAACGCAAAGACAGCGATGTATACTGGTATCCCTCTGTTGAGGACTAATCCAGTCGGTAGAACTCTTGCTACCAGTTGAATCCACTATTGGAAAAACCGCAAGTTTTCTTACGAAGTCCTTGCAACTTCTACAACGCGAGCTTTGATACGAAGAACTCGTCCAACTTCAAATGTGAAGAGGTATTCTTCAATCAAGCCTTCTGATTACAATCTCTCAGAAACTTCTAGACCGTACCGTACTGGCAAATTGACTAGAGGATTGTAACTGGCTTGGGATCTGAAATTGAAAGCTCTAGAAAACTCTTTGGAAGACTGAAAGCTTTAGATAGAGAGAAGATTGAAAGTGAATGAGTGAGTTGAAATGATCGAAATCCTTCTCTATTTATAGGAGTTCCAAAGGCAGACTTCTGTCAGAATTCGGACAGAATTCGGGCAGAACTCTATGAGCAAATCTCGGTCAAATTCGCAACTGCAGGAGGACCAAGTTCCAAAGATTCAAAATCACAACGGCCACTAACCGAACTCTGGCCGAACTCTGGCCGAGTTCTGTCAGGGTTAGGTTAGGGTTTTTAAAAATAGGTTTTGGTGATTTTTGAAAACCTTTTTGTAAACATTTTGATAGGTCATTTTAAAAATATTTTGAACTATTTTGGGGATAGCCTATTTGCCAGTACGACTCGATGTACAACATATTCCTAGACTCAAATAAAATGAAAATTATATTGCATAGGAAATACAGACTCGAGTAGGCAAACAGATCTTCAGTCTTGAACGGAGTGGATAGCCAATCTTGCTTATGTCCAAGAAACCGAGATGTCCCAACTAGCTTTGTATATTCAGACAGAGTTTGATCAATTATTAAAATCAGGTTGACCATATGACCAATGGTCCAACAGCCATCACGAGAAGGGAGGATATAGAGGAAATCTATGGCCAGATGGTGTTTGGAGCCCAAAGAACAATAATGACTAGGCCACACACTGATGCAACTAGCAGTGAGTGTTGTAACTGCCTGTTTTCAAATTTTAGGGTAAAATGGTCATTTTTGCATTTTTAGGAATTTTAGAAATTTTTATTTAATTATATTGTTATTTGGGGATTTTTAGAGTCGGGTTCGAATTTTAGCTCATTCCGACTTGTATCGGGGACCCGGGGTAGCTTAGACCCTGATCGGGACCCAAACTTAAGTTAGATATGGCCCATAAAATCCCACAAATTAGTCTGGTACCTTTAGACAATTTTTCCGTGACTTAATCGGTCAATTTGCAGATTTTAACTTGGTTTTTCCGACCCCAAAAAATTGTTTAAGTCAATTTTGACCTAGAGGAGGCTTGGAGGGCATTTTGGACATTTGCCAAATGCCCCAAGCCCCCCCTACATGGCCGGCCACAGCAGCAAACATCCCTCCATTGTTCTCATTGCAAGAAAAACTCTCTCACTTTCTTTCTCTCATTCTACAAGGATCCATTTCCTTCCCCTTTGGATTTTAGGCTCAAAAGTAAGTCAATTCTCTTCTAATTCTCTTCCATACTCTTGATCTCTCCCTAATCTTGGTGCTAACCCTTGTTTATCTCTTATTTGTTATTTTTATCTAAGTAGAACCTAGCATGGAGGGGTTGGAAGCTTAGATTTGGCTCTTGACCTAAAAAGAACCAATTTTGGGGCTTTTACTTGGGACTCCAACTCCCAAGAGGTAAACCCTAACTCTAACTCTTGTAATTGCTCCTAATTAGTATCATTTGCATATTAAAGAATATCCGAGACGTAGGACAACCCATTAGAAGAGGTTTGGAACCCATTGGACTCAATTCGGGACTTTCGGGCTAGGTTTAGTGCCAATTTTGGAGAAAATCCTAAATTGACATGTTTGGATGATATCCCTAGCCTAATTAGACCTAATTAGATTAGTTTGTGTGAGATGAGGCTAGGTACGTGTCCATATTTGGATACGTAGGGTCGTTTTGAGAGAAATCACAAAAATAGGCTTTTTCGGGGTTTTCGGGTTCCAACACACGGGTGACTTTTTGCACCGACACTAGAATCGGCAAGCTAGTATTTAGCATAGGTTCTAATCATTATTTAGAACTCGTGGGTAGAGTTTGGGTCGAATCTGGATAGGTTTGGTGTCCGTATCACGCTGTATCGCGAATCGGACACCCCGAAGTCGCCAAAATGGCCATTTGGCCATTCGGGCCTCGTTTCTCATTTTCGCTCGCGTGCGCGAGTTAGATTTCTTGTGTGGGGCACGTGTCTAGTCCCTAAAGGGTAAATTTACAAGATTGGGTATTCGGATAAGGTTTTGGGTCGTTTAGGTGTATATGTATATGTGTATGTGTATATCTATGTGTGTATATTTATATGGGGAGTGTGTTAGTGTGTGTTGGAAGATGAGATGAGAGTGTGTGTGTTGGTGGAGATGAGATAAGGAGAGATGGAGATTTGATTTTGTATGTGTGCTAGTAGTGAGGGTGTGTAGGTGTGTTTGCTTGTGTGTTGAGAGAGTGGAATAGATGGATTCAAATGAATTGGAATGATTGAATATGAGATGAATTGAATTCAATGGATGAATTGAATGGATGTATGAATATGAATGAAGATATGTTGGATATGTGAATGATTGAATGGATTCAAATGAATGGTGAATGAATATATGAACGAGAAGATGAGTTAGTGAATGAATGAATGTTGGAATGGATGTTTGAATGAATGGATAAAGGATAGATAGATAGAAGAGGGGAATAGAGTGGTTTGTTGAGTGGGTTTGATGGTGTTTTAGAGGGAGTTTTGTGGTGAGTAAAGAGTGGTGTTGAGGGAGAAGAAGGGGGCACAACAATAGCCACCCCTCCCCCCAAAACAGGGCCACAACAGCCTTAATATAGGGACTGCAAAGCAGCCATTAGCTGCTGAATTTCAGCAGCAGCAGCAGCTTTTTGGCTGCTGTTTGCAGCAGCTTCTTGGCTGCTTTTTGCAGCCATGACCCCTTCTCCCTTGGCTTCATACATGTATGTATGTATGGTGTGTGTATGAAGGTGTTTCTAATGTGTTTGTGTATGTGTTTTGGTTAGTTTAGGTAGTGGTTAGATGTATGTTTTAGGAGGGAAGATACTATATATATATATATATATATATTTTTTTTTTTTTTTTTTTTTTTACTATATATATATATATATATATATATATATATATATATATATATATATATATATGTTAAAAAAAAAATATATATATATATATATATATATGTTATATATATGTTAGTATGTTTGGATGTTAGTAAGGTAATAGATGTAGAATCCTAAAAGTTAGATATAATGGTGTTAGAGACTTGGTATTAGGATACCAAGTGGTATTTTTGGTTAGGATGCTAGATAGAGTTGCGTTAGAGTGGTATCTTTGGATACCAATACGGTATCTTAAGATTTACCCTTTACCTTAAGGTAATTGAATACACCTTATTAACAAGTAAGGTATCAAGATACCAGATACAAGGGTAAGGGCTAGTTTGCCTTGGTAGAGTAGTGGAGGATACGTAGAGTGAGGGTAAAGTATGTTGATGTATTGGTTAGAGGCTACGGTAATGGATTTACCTTGGTAAGGTAATAGGGTAAGAGTTAAGGTAATTGGATAAAACTAAGATGGGTTTTGGTTTGCAAGATTGGCCTAGATATGGGTTGTCTTGGTAGGTAAATTTTAGGAAGGGTATGTTTAGGCTAGTTTTGACCCCGTTGACCCAAAGTTGACTTTTTCACCAAAAGTCAACTACGAGTCAACGCTTTGCCTAGAATTGTCTAAAACTTGACCAGAGTTAACCAGTTGACCAAAAATCAACTGTGAGTCAACCATTGACCTAGTTTGACCTAGAGTGGACTACGAGTTGACAAGGGTTGACCAGAGTTGACCGGTTGACCAAAAGTCAACTGTAAGTCAACCTATGACTTAAATCGACCTAGTTTGACTTTGTTTGACTTGCCTTGACCTTGTTTGACTTAGATTGACTTTGTTTGACCTTGTTTGACTTAGATTAACTTTGTTTGACCTTGTTTGTTTGGATTGACTTAGTTTTACCTTATTTGACTTAAATTGACCTAGTGTGACTTAGTTGGCTTGGTGTGACTTAGTATGACTGAGTTTGACCTAGATTGCATAACATATACTAAAAATTATGCCATACACTATTAAACCCTAATTAACTTATGTATATCTCATATTTAGGTTTGTGACTTTACTCTGAGCCATATTACACTGTTGACATATTTCTATCGGATCTCAGGCGAGTACATTTTCTGATAATATTTCTGTTTTATGATATCGTCTTTGTTTCTAGTATTTAGTGTAGATTATCCTTGTTCTCTTAACACATTGTTCACACGGATTGATATTTGTCTGGATCCCGTCATAAGATGTTATTCCTCTTATATATGGTATACACTGGGCAAGTCTTCATTGTTTATTGTTCATTGTATAGATACAATTCCTGCATAGGCTCGCGACCTCCTCAGAGAATATATATCATGACGTGTTGTAACGCCCCAATCCCAAAATATATAGGACTAGGATACGTATACATGCCAGCTACGCATCGAGAGGACTCCAGCCCAGCTCGAATACGTATAAGCTGTCTGGTTATTCTATATTAACTATATCTCAATCCACATAATAAAGATAAATATGACGAATCAAGTGCAGTAAGGCTGATCAGGACATGATACACTGATTCTAGAATAAATAAATATGTTAGAGTGGCTCCCCAATAACACATTTATCATGAACAAGATAGATAAAAATTGAAGCTTGTAAAAGACTAGCTATAATAACAACGAGTATCAAATAAAGGACAAAATCGAAATACGGAAGATATGATAATAACACACTAAGTATACCTGAAGTCTCGGTATAGCAAACATCATCCATCAGTATACTGCGCCACCAACTAATACCAGGAGAGATCACCAGGTCCTCAGAGGACTAGCAAGACACATAATATACATGCCTACTGTACAGTAAATAACATGCAAGAAAAATAGGAATAACAAGCAGAGAAAAAGATGACACGTAAGGGAACTCTACAGATGGTGACATGTCATAAGAATGTAATATTAATCATAGCTAAAATCGTAGCCCGGAGAGGCACTAACAGTCCTATAATAGGTTCTCTATCGTAGCCCGGGGAGGCACTAACAATAGAGGATAGCCACGGCTAATAAAATATTCTCTCCTAAGGTACTAGGAAATCAAGTCTATCTAGTCATGTCCAAGTCAAGTACAGGTCAAACAGGTCAGGAAAAACATGGCACATGCATATCAATACTATTACTAGACATGAACAAAATAGGAAAGATAGAACAAGTAGTATAGAAAGAAAAATCAAAATCTACGTGTACGTATAACTAGAAAGAATCATGAGAGAAAACAAGAGAGATATGTAACAAAGCAAGAAATACTGAAAATATAGGAAATCATGTAAATACTGTAGAGTTTGGCAAGGTGTACTTGCCTGGTGTCGCGCTGTGAATATGAAACGTCGCTCCCGCGTCAACGCCGCCGGAACCCGACGCTCCTAGATAATTAATTAACTAAATTAACCCACTACTCATGAACTTACAATATGACTTAATTAGTCTAGATAATATTTTAAGATTATATTCAATTTCTAGTGGAACCCTTTAGACCCATACAATCACACACAGGTTCCACGAGACACCGAACACAGTTTTTGGATTTCCAACTCCCAATTAGTCAGTTATGTTGCTACTTCAATCATATACTTAAAAATCATATCAAAATAATAAGAATATTATTTAAACAAATTTTCTATAGATTTATTTCAGAATTTTTAGAATTTATATTTCTAAAGAATTATACTACTAGTTGTCTATCGGGTCGACTACTCTACCCGAAATTTGTCTAGAACTTCACTAATTATCTAAAATTATGAAAATCCTCAAAAATACAATTTAAACAGAATTAAAACGTCCTAAATATTAGAATATAAAATTTTGATGCAAGGGTTTCAGGGTACTAATGGTTTGTCTAGGTCAACAAGTCATCCGAAAATGACTAGTTTTGACCTATAATTTTCCCGACCAGAATTGAATTGATAAATTCGTGAAAATATGCTTAAAAATTCTAATTTAAATATATTAACCTGCATAAAATTCAGTTTTGAAAAATTCTTCCAGAAACTTATAGTTTCTTCACAACGTGGTAAGTTTTGGCTCTACCGAAACATGAAAATAGCTATGATAATTCATGAAACTTTTATGGGTAAAAATACTACCCAAGAGAAATCAAAATACTATTTCTACAGAATTAATATCATAATTTCTACAGATTTATAGCATAGGTTTGAGTTGAAAAAATTAGGGTTTCTTACCAAAAGTCCTTGCTAGTTGGGTTGTGGAGGCTTCTCCTTGCTAAAGCTCCAACATTTATTGCTATCCTTACTTGCTACTCCTCTCTTGATGAGTTTGGAGAGGTTGACAATGGTTCTAGATGGTTGGATGGAGAAGATAGAGTTTTTAGGGTTGGTTTGGTGGAGTTTGGACGGAAGAATGATGAAAGAAGGAGCCTTTATGGAGGAGGATGAGTTATGTGATGGAGGGGATGATATAGTAGAGGGAAGGGGATGCTATTTTAGAAATTAATGGTAAAGGAGCTGTCTTGGGTGATAAATAAGAGTTTTTGGTGTTAGGGTTAGGGTTTTGATAAGGGTTGATATATATATGGGCCCATGGGTTGAGTTTATATATATATATGAGGGTGTTTCCATGCATGGCATGGCCCGCCAATGTAGGGGTTTATTTTTGGACGAAAATTACATGAAAATAATCTTTGGTTGGTCATATGTGGGGTCCACATGGATTGATTTGGTTATTTGAGGAGTTGGCTAATTGATTGATTGAGAATTTAAATAAAAGGTTTCCTAATATGGAACTAGTTAGATTTCTAAATATAAATGCAATCTAAATATGAATTAAATATACAATATATATATTTATTAATATATATTAATGCCCAACATGCCTACATAGGTTTGGGTTGGACTTTGGGTCAAATATAAACTAATGCCAACTAGGGTTACACTAGGATTACACGTAGACACTTTCTATATATAGAAACTTTCCAAAATTGAAAACATATTAATATTAATAAAATATATATACAAAATATATATCAACATGAAGGTATTTGAGAGTACTATTTGTCTATTTAGATTGGGATTTGGTTCGGGTCAAGTCGGGACTAAATTGGTACAACCGGGTCTCCTAGAAGGTCAATAATCTAATAATTAAATAAATAAATCATCGGTGGAGATTAAGTCGCAACTTGGACTGGTTTTCCTAGTTAGAACACACCTATGGCCCGGCCTTCCCTACCACGAGTAATAGACTAGTCAAAGTACACGACTACACTATCCGTGCTAAAATTTCTAGTCGATATGTATCTCAAACTTAACCATAACTAAGGCCATATATATAATATTAGACTATTATAAATATAATCATATACACAAAATTGTATTTAAAACTAATTGACTGTATAACATCCAAAATAAATCTATAATAATTATACTGTCATAGCAACCTAACATGGATTCCTACTAGGTGGGCTTGGCTAAGTTAGGGTCCAAATATATTTTCTAATTTAATCGAACTCTAAGAGTCAACCAATAAGTCTCTTGTGCCAGTCACAATTAAATAGCACATGGAGACTCGATCGAGTGGCACACTCTTAGCATGTGCATCGTAGGCTCAAAATGAGTCAAAACCATAATTGGGTCGAATAGTTTTGATTTATGTCGAGTCCCGAACTCACGTGGGAATTTAGGTCTGAAATTATGGTAAATAATCTAATTGCCTAAATTTGACCCGAAGTTGCGCAAAGTCAAAAGAATGCTAGGAGACAAGTTTGGATGGGACATAATATATCAAGTTGAAGGTCATCCTGTCTACTACAAAACTCATGAAGGACGTTTCAAGAGATGGACATGTCTTGTGCTTCAAAAATCAAAGACACGAAAGAGTACATATATAATCATAATTAAATATACAATATAACCTAATAATTAGAAATACTAAAAAAATAATTCCCAAAAATCAGGGTCCTCACAATTTACCCATCTTAAAAGAATTTCGTCCTCGAAATTAAAATAAGGCTCACTAACGAAGAACCGTGCTAGAGTAACTAGGAATAGTTTAAGGGATATGCTAGGTCACTACAATGTCTCCTAATAAGTCAAGTAATAATCAAGCCTAAACAATTTTGATTTGCAACATTCGTAAAGCTATATATGGTTATCTCTAGTCGCTCTTTTTGGTACTGGCAGTTTTGCAATGATCATGTTGAAGGCTTGTCCTCCTAACCATTTTATCAAGACAATTATATAAGTCTTCCTTCACCTAACCAAGTTAAGTGATACCTATCAATCTGTCAAATCCTAATTTTATAATTGACATGATATAATAGTAAATGGGTTGGGTTAGGCTATATCTAGTTTCATCTCTTAGAGGGTCGATCTCTACACTAAAACTACTACTCTATTCTTGATCAAGTGGCCACCATAAGGGCGTAACCCAGTATGATCATATACGTATGCCTATAATGAGGACGTCTACCCACCTTTGGTCAAACTACCTCATCAAACACAAGATGTCCTATGGCATATGGCATCTCTAATCCTACTTATCAATCAAGCAATCACAATACAATAAGCAAACTAACTTACACTATAACTTTAGAATTTTTTGCTAAATCATATATAGCACGATTATTCGCCACTCCGAAATTGGAAAGGACGAGAAGCAATGATACGAAAAAGCAAGGGAATAGTAATCGAGAGTAAATACGAAGTTCAAGGGCGGTAGAAAATTTCTAAAAGAATTATCAAGGCAGTTGTGGATTGAGATTCCTAAGGGTTTAGTCATGTTCGCAGGCCCGCTCGGTACAGTGACGTAACCGAAACGGCTAACTCGACCTGCATGGGCCACCACAAAAACATGTAACGCCCCAGTCCCAAAATACATAGGACTAGGATACGTATACATGCCAGCTACGCATCGAGAGGACTCCAGCCCAGCTCGAATACGTATAAGCTGTCTGGTTATTCTATATTAACTATATCTTAATCCACATAATAAAGATAAATATGACGAATCAAGTGCAGTAAGGCTGATCAGTCCATGATACACTGATTCTAGAATAAATAAATATGTTAGAGTGGATCCCCAATAACACATTTATCATGAACAAGCTAGATAAAAATTGAAGCTTGTAAAAGACTAGCTATAATAACAACGAGTATCAAATATAGGAAAAAATCGAAATACAGAAGATATGATAATAACATACTAGGTATACCTGAAGTCTCGGTGTAGCAAACATCATCCATCAGTGTACCGCGCCACCAACTAATACCTGGAGAGATCACCAGGTCCTCAGAGGACTAGCAAGACACATAATATACATGCCTACTGTACAGTAAATAACATGCAAGAAAAATAGGAATAACAAGCAGAGAAAAAGATGACACGTAAGGGAACTCTACAGATGGTGACATGTCATGAGAATGTAATATTAATCATGGCTAAAACCGTAGCCCGGAGAGGCACTAACTGTCCTATAATAGGTTCTCTATCGTAGCCCGGGGAGGCACTAACAATAGAGGTTAGCCACGGCTAATAAAATATTCTCTCCTAAGGTACTAGGAAATCAAGTCTATCTAGTCATGTCCAAGTCAAGTACAGGTCAAACAGGTCAGGAAAAATATGGCACATGCATATCAATACTATTACTAGACATGAACAAAATAGGAAAGATAGAACAATTAGTATAGAAAGAAAAATCAAAATCTACGTGCACGTGTAACTAGAAAGAATCGTGAGAGGAAACAAGAGACATATGTAACAAAGCAAGAAATACTAAAAATATAGGAAATCATGTAAATAATGTAGAGTTTGGCAAGGTGTACTTGCCTAGTGTCGCGCTGTGAATATGAAACGTCGCTCTCGCGTCAACGCCGCCGGAACTCGACGCTCCTAGATAATTAATTAACTAAATTAACCCACTACTCATGAACTTACAATATGACTTAATTAGTCAAGATAATATTTTAAGATTATATTCAATTTCTAGAGGAACCCCTTAGACCCATACAATCACACACAGGTTCCACGAGACGCCGAACACAGTTTTTGGGTTTCCAACTCCCAATTAGTCAGTTATGTTGCGACTTCAATCATATACTTAAAAATCATATAAAAATATTAAGAATATTATTTAAACTAATTTTCTACAGATTTATTTCAGAATTTTTAGAATTTATATTTCTAAAGAATTATACTACTAGTTGTCTATCGGGTCGACTAGTCTACCCGAAATTTGTCTAGAACTTCATTAATTATCTAAAATTATGAAAATCCTCAAAAATACAATTTAAATAGAATTAAAATGCCCTAAATATTATAATATAAAATTTTGATGCAAGGGATTCATGGTACTAATGGTTTGGAATCTTCTAGGTCAACAAGTCATCCGAAAATGACTAGTTTTGACCTATAATTTTCCCGACCGGAATTAAATTGATAAATTCATAAAAATATGCTTAAAAATCCTAATTTAAATATATTAACCTGCATAAAATTCAGTTTTGAAAAATTCCTACAGAAACTTATAGTTTCTTCACAACGTGGTAAGTTTTGGCTCTACCGAAACATGAAAATAGCTATCATAATTCATGAAACTTTTATGGGTAAAAATACTACCCAAGAGACATCAAAATACTATTTCAATAGAATTAATATCATAATTTCTACAGATTTATAGCATAGGTTTGAGTTGAAAAAATTAGGATTTCTTACCAAAAGTCCTTGCTAGTTGGGTTGTAGAGGCTTCTCCTTCCTATAGCTCCCACCTTTATTGCTATCCTTACTTGCTACTCCTCTCTTGTTGAGTTTGGAGAGGTTGACAATGGTTCTAGATGGTTGGATGGAGAAGATAGAGTTTTTAGGGTTGGTTTGGTGGAGTTTGGATGGAAGAAGGATGAAAGAAGGAGCCTTTATGGAGGAGGATGAGTTATGTGATGGAGGGGATGACGTAGTAGAGGGAAGGGGATGCTATTTTCGAAATTAATGGTAAAGGAGCTGCTCTTGGGTGATAAATAAGATTTTTTGGTGTTAGGGTTAGGGTTTTGATAAGGGTTGATATATATATGGGCCCATGGGTTGAGTTTATATATATATAAGGGTGTTTCCATGCATGGCATGGCCCGCCAATGTAGGGGTTTATTTTTGGACAAAAATTACATGAAAATAATCTTTGGTTGGTCATATGTGGGGTCCACATGGATTGATTTGGTTATTTGAGGAGTTGGCTAATTAATTGATTGAGAATTTAATTAAAATGTTTTCTAATATGGAACTAGTTAGATTTCTAAATATAAATGCAATATAAATATGAATTAAATATACAATATATATATTTATTAATATATATTAATGCCCAACATGCCTACATAGGTTTGGGTTGGACTTTGGGTCAAATATAAACTAATGCCAACTAGGGTTACACTAGGATTACACATAGACACTTTCTATATATAGAAACTTTCCAAAATTGAAAACATATTAATATTAATAAAATATATATACAAAATATATATCAACATGAAGGTATTTGAGAGTACTATTTGTCTATTTAGATTGGGATTTGGTTCGGGTCAAGTCGGGACTAAATTGGTACAACCGGGTCTCCTAGAAGGTCAATAATCTAATAATTAAATAAATAAATAATCGGTGGAGATTAAGTCGCAACTTGGACTGCTTTTTCTAGTTAGAACACACCTATGGCTCGGCCTTCCCTACCACGGGTAATAGACTAGTCAAAGTACACGACTACACTATCCGTGCTAAAATTTCTAGTCGATATGTATCTCAAACTTAACCATAACTAAGGCCGTATATATATAATATTAGACTATTATAAATATAATCATATACACAAAATTGTATTTAAATCTAATTGACTGTATAACATCCAAAATAAATCCATAATAATTATACTGTCATGGCAACCTAACATGGCTTTCTACTAGGTGGGGTTGGCTAAGTTAGGGTCCAAATATATTTTCCAATTTAATCAAACTCTAAGAGTCAACCAATAAGTATCTTGTGCGATTCGCAATTAAATTGCACATGGAGACTCGATCGAGTGGCACACTCTTAGCATGTGCATCGTAGGCTCAAAATGAGTCAAAACCATAATTGGGTCGAATAGTTTTGATTTATGTCGAGTCCCAAACTCACGTGGGAATTTAGGTCTGAAATTATGGTAAGTAATCTAATTGCCTAAATTTGACCCGAAATTGTGCAAAGTCAAAAGAATGCTAGGAGACAAGTTTGGATGGGACATAATATATCAAGTTGAAGGTCATCCTGTCTACTACAAAACTTATGAAGGACGTTTCAAGAGATGGACATGTCTTGTGCTCCAAAAATCAAAGACACGAAAGAGTACATATATAATCATAATTAAATATACAATATAACCTAATAATTAGAAATACTAAAAAAATAATTCCCAAAAATCAGGGTCCTCACACGTGTCATGACTGGATCCACTATATTGGTCAGGGATGGGGGTGTTAGCGTAGATATGTGATCAATATCCCATAGTATTATATTGTATCATCATTGTATAGTGTTAATCATACACTCACATATGATTAGCCAGGCCAAATATTGTATCAAGTTCTAAGTCGATCACATGTTGAAACTAATACTAAACTCACATAGATATAGTTCCAGATTTTTGGTACATGATTTAAACTGTTTTCCTGTTCTTACATTCAGTTACAGTCTTGATATGCCTTACCATGATTCATGTGCACATTATTTACCTCGTATATTCTCTCTATTTACTGCTATATTTTCAATATCGTCTAACTAGAACTGTTATTTGAGATTTGTGCTCGTTCCATCCTGACTGGATATGTTGACAAAATTTTACAGATTATGGCGAGGAGGATTGTCCTACCTACTACGGTCCGGTTGACATAGTGGGCGTAGACTTGGAGACCTAGGTTCAGCAGGGCTTAGCTCCGTCCGACGAGCCTCTAGCTTAGTTTAGTTAGACTAGACATTTTGGACTGGACCTTGTCTCTAGCTTGCTACTTATGTTATTATATTATATTTTGGATTGTATAGAGACCGGGACTTAGACTTGTATATTATTTGTGTTTGGACTTGAAAGGTTATATTTTATCGTCTTGTTGTCATTATCTTTCAGTCTTTACCTTATTATCTTAGAGTTGTGATTGAGTATTCATATATTATCATTGCTTGTCCTCCGTTCGGAGTTGACAATATTCTCGACATGTTTTGATATTATATATAAACTGTTATTATAGTAGAAAACCTACAGCGTTCCACGCCGTTTTTACGGTGAGGGCTGGGCGTTGTTACGTACACGTGCCCTTATAGCAGATGCGAATCGTGACAAGTGTAGCACAGATCATAGAGAGGATACAGAGGTTCAGTACAGTCAAAAGCAGCACGCGAGTAGCACCACTGCTGATAGGAGTGCATCTTCCTTGATGGAGGGTGCTTTGACAATAGACAACCCAAAGTGGAGTGCGATGCTTCGAAGTCTCGACGGCAAAGGAGAGGAGAGTCAGATGGATACGGACAAGATACAGCAAGAACTGGGTTTCCTTCCTGTACCCAGTTCACATGAAAGCGGGCCCTCACAAGAGTTTAATCAATGATTATATTTAGCTGGAATGTAAGGGGAGCGTGTGCACTGGGGAGATGGAAAGAGATATTTAGTGTGATACGAAAAGGAGATTGTTTGATCAGTGCTCTTCTTAAAACTAAAATAAAACAGGAGAGCATACTGCAGAGGAGGACGCCCACTCATTGGGCACAAGTTAACAACCTAAATATCTGTTAGGGGTGTGTATCGGTCGGTGGCCGACCTATTTGGTCACAACCGAAGTCGAACCAAAGTTGATCGGTTTTAAAATAATTATGGTCGAACCAAACCAACTAATTGGTTGGTTCGATTTTGAAACCGACCGACTGTAGGCCTCTAAAATGAAGTCACGCTGAGTTAATACAGCCTATCAGAACAAAGTCTAAAATATACTGTAATGCCTGTTGTTCGTATTACGTATTTTGGAAATACGTGTACGTATTTTCTTGTATTGTTCCTTGTTTAGTTTTCTTGGCTTGGTTTAATTCTCGGTTCGGGCTGACTTGGTTTGGCCGGCTGGTTGTTTGGTCCATCATGGACCAAGGTGAACCCCCTACCTACCACAACCCATGATATTTATTTCCCCACCAACCTTCTCTTTCCTCCATAACTCTCATTTATTCTTCTTCTTCTTCTTCCTTCCTCTCCACAACTCTCCAACCCTTAGGCAAGTGCAACTTGCTTCCACAAGAGAACTCATTTTTATGGTTCCATTAGCTTCTTCTCATGATTCTAAGACACATTAGAACTTATCATTTTCCATTTTGAGGCTTTGATTCTTGTAGATCTATAATTTAGTATTTTCGGATTTTGGTGGTTTTGATCTATCAAACTCCTTTGTTTTCAAGTTTTTATGGTTCCATGTTGTAGATAATTTTATTTTACCCAATTTTGACCTTTGGAAGGTTGGATTCGGACTTGTTTTGACCAAGTTATGAGCATTTGGAGTTTTGGGTTCCATCCTTGGAGTTCTTACAGTTCCTGCTGTTCTTGCCCTCTGGAGAAGACTGTGAACAGTGAGCCAGCTTTTTAGCTTATGTCGCTGAGTCGTACGCTGCTGTTTAGTGAGCGTACGCTAGCCTTCGTACGCTGCTGTTTAGTGAGCGTACGCTAGCCTTCGTACGCTGCTCTTTAGTGAGCGTACGCTCACCTTGATACGCTGCCTGTTGGCAGCGTGTCTTGAGCATACGCAAGCTTGAGCGTACGCGTGCCTTGGTACGCTAGGCGTACGCTGGCTCCTTTCGTACGCTAGCTCGAGCGTACGCAGTCTTGAGCGTACGCTAGCTTGAGCGTACGCTGACCTGTAGCTTGAGCGTGCCCTTGTGAACGCTGACCCTTGCATACGCTTCCTATTGGAAGTGTATGGATCCTTTGGTACGCGTGCCTTGGTACGCTAGCCTGAGCGTAGCCTGGCTTGAGCGTAGCCTGATTACCCTTGATCTTCTATGGCCCTGTATATTGATATTTTATTAGATATTTTACGTCCATTTTATATCCTTACGCCTTTTGTCATGATCTTGATAATCATGGATTTGTTTAATATGTTTGGAAATGATACCTGAGCATGACACGACAGTGACCCGTAGTGGTGCACTCCTGACATGAGTAACCTGACAGGACCTGATAGTGGCCCGTCGTGGCGCACTCCTGACTAGTACACTTGACATGATAAACCTGACAAGTTATATCTTGATAAGCTGTTGCGACGGCTACCTGACATGACATGACTTGTATAATTAACCTGGACACCGTGGATGATTGTGCTTGTATAAATAAACCAGTCCTGTCTTACATCATGTCTAGGGAGGGAGCTCCTGAGTACCACGGTCAGGAGTACCTATTAAAATGGACTAAGGTTAATAACTAGATTAACACATTAGTCATGAAGAGATTTCCCAGCTACAGGCAATCCCGTTACCTGGACGTGCTTGGGATCTGTAGCCTGCCGTCGAGTAGGGCACATTTCCAACACACTGTCATGTGTTGTACCCTTCAAGCTACTTAAGGGTACATGCCTTTCCTGGACGATGTACCCACCTGAATTCAACCCTAATCTTTCGTCCTGGGTAACCTGGATGGTCTGCAGGGCTTGTGGCTGTGGAATAATCTCACTGCATCTTGTTAGTAATTAGGCTTGTGACAACCCTAGTTAGTTAAAGTATCAAGCCGTAGGTCTTGCTTGGCCGTGAAAGGATTGGATGGAGTCTAACAATTCTAGTCTTGCCCTGATCTTATTCCAGACTGTTATATGACCAGCATGCTTGTATTTATTTTACCGATAAATGGTGAGAAACCAAGCTCCGTTCAGACGAAGGGTTATAACCCCGGTCCTTGTTTGGTTTACGGGTTGTAACCTAGCTATCTGAATAGTTCCATGGTTATCTCATCGTATATCATCCTGGCATGTTTTTCTTATTTCCAGTTATACCAGTTATTTATATTTCCTGTCTTTTATTATATTATTTATATTCCTGTGCTGATTGCTGGTTTTAGTTCTTAAGTGAAGCTTCCTTGTGGCACTTGCTCTTTCTGGGGTCTGACCCAGCTGGTATTGTATGGCCAGATTTCGGAGCAGCTCCAGAGGATCTACCGGCCTTCCAGCCAGATGGTGACCACTAGACGGAACCCTGGCAACGAGTGGGTTATTTTTGGCTCTCCCCACTCTATTGTAAAAATATTCTTTTGAGGCGTTTAGCCGACGAGCACCTGTTTAGCTCGATTGTATTACTTACTGTCTGCCTACGGGCTGTAACATGATTAACAGATCCTAGGGTTGATCATGTATGACTAAACTCTTGCTAGTCCTGACATTTTGTAACGACTAGCTTCATGATCAGCTGAATATGTAATATTTGGGACGCCTTATTATTGTATATTTAATGATCATACATCTTGTAACTTTTACTTACTTGCTTGTGATTGAGGCAATAGGCTTGTTCATGACCTTAAGAGACTGCTGGCTGGTAGATAAGATAAACCCTCATGTATCCTAGACAGCCGTGACCGTATAGCGAGATGGAATCCATTTCAATATACGTAGCTGGCTATGTCTGCCCCCGCTCTCCAGTATTCTGGTTCTGGGGCGTGACATGGTTTAAGTGGTGGCCCATGCAGGTCTTGTAAATCAAGATATGTGAGAGTTTACCGAATAGATGTCTCAATCAGTATTCGTCCTTGATCTCTGCTCGTATCTTCTGAATCCCTGGATTCTTGTCCTGATCATATGCTTGTATCGTTGATCTGTCCTAGTCCTTCCTTATTGTTCCCTATGTCGTCTTCTTCAGCGACATTATTCGTGGTCCTACCGACCAGCAAGGCAGAGCACCTTCCGCGGACCAGCAGCAACCTGGAGATCAAGCCCAACATTCCGGAGTAGCCTCCAGAGTCGTGCCTTCTGGCGGAGAGCCACCAGTCCAGCCAGTTCAACCTGTAGAACATGATGACGGCACTTTGGTAGGACTCGTCAGGACCTTGATAGCTTCCCAAGACCGACGTGGAGATGCCTTGCACCAGGCAGTGGCGGATGCTTTGACTAGAGGTGGTCATCCAGGGAACAGCACGGCCAACAGCTTCAAGCGCTTGAACCCTCCATTCTTCGACGGTAGTGAAGATGCTATCGCAGCAGATGCATGGCTTCAGGACACAGAGGTGGTTCTAGAAGCAGCCAGGACTCCAGAGAACGAGAAGGTGGCCGTTGTGCGCCTGCAGTTGTTAGATCTTGCCCGCAGCTGGTGGGCAGTGCAGGTCGTTGGGTTAGCAGCACCCATTCCTTGGACAGTATTCAGAGAGAGATTCCATACCAAGTATTTCGATGCCGTGGCTCGGTATGATCTACAGACGAGGTTCACCAATCTGAAGCAAGAAGGCAGGACGGTCGATGGATATGCGGTCGAGTTTTCGAGACTCAGTCGGTTTGCTCCCACCTTGGTGGCAACCGAGTATGATAGAGCCCAGCGATTCCAGCAGGGACTGCACCTGGAGATCTTGTTAGCAGTTGAGCAGTTTGAGCATCAGACTTTTGATGCAGTCTTGAGAGCAGCTCGGAGGCATGAGTATATCTCCCAGAGGATTGTGGATAGGGCCGGAGGTCGGAAGAGATCTCACGGCCAGATGAATCAGTCTTCAGCAGCAGCTCCGGCAGCCAGGACCTTGACTATTGGAGCTCCGAGGCGAGCGGCCTCAGTGACGTCGGTTCAGCATTCCACTCCGACGTAGCCTCAGCAGCAGCAGAAGCAGAAGCAGTCTTCCGCAGTGGGATGTTCTCATTGTGGAAAGCCAGGCCATGTGGTGGCAGAGTGCCGTAGGGCACAGGGATTGTGTCTGGCTTGTGGAGCACCAGACCATAGGGTTGAATCCTGCCCGAATAGGGGTGGTTCATCATCGTCCAACCTTTCTAGCTCTTCGGTGAGACGACCAGCTCCGGTCCATCAGCAGCAGTATCCATTGCCGAGGCCCTTGCCGCCTCAGACCCAAGTGTTCCAGCAGCAGAACCCCCAGCAGTATGCACAAGTCCAAGCCCAGAGTCAGAGCAGACAGCGAGGATTTCAGTAGAGGGGACCAGCACCCCGAGGGTACGGTCAGGCTATGGTGATGACCGTGGAGGAAGGATTGGCACCAGGAGAGGTAGTGGCAGGTACTATTCTCGTCAACTCCTTTCCAGCTTCAGCTTTATTTGATTCTGGTGCATCGCATTCATTTATGTCTGCACGATTCGCGACACGGGTAGGATTGGAGCCTGAGTCATTATCAGTAAAGCTCAATATACTTACTGGTAACGGACTTGTGGGAGTAGATAGAGTATTTTCCTCGTGTCGGATCGTAGTTAGCGGTAGAGAGTTCCCCGCTAGATTGATAGAATTCCCGATGGCCGATTATGATGTGGTGCTAGGGATGGATTGGTTGAGGAACCAGTATGCTAGGATAGACTGCCATATTGGTAGGGTTGTTTTTAGCATTCCAGGAGAGCCGGAGTTTTCTTTCTCTCGAGGCGAGGTTGAGCCTTCTCCTCCGATATTGCGGATGGCAGTAGCAGCAGTTCAGTTGCCCAGGATAGTGGATGAGTTCCCAGATGTTTTTCCAGAGGAGCTTCCAGGTATGCCTCCGGAGCGGGAGATCGAGTTCACTATAGACTTGATTCCCGGGACAGCCCCAGTGTCAGAGAGAGTCTACAGGATGGCGCCATCAGAATTGGAGATCTTGTACAAGATGATTGAAGAACTCAGAACCAAGGGATTCATTCGTGCTAGTGGATCGCCTTGGGGAGTCCCGATGCTTCTTGTGAAAAAGAAGGATAGTACGTCCAGGTTATGTGTTGATTATCGTACCTTGAACTCAGTGACAATCAAGAACAGATACCCTCTTCCGAGGATAGATGACTTGTTTGATCAACTGAATGGGGCTTCAGTATTCTCGAAGATTGATTTACGCTCAGGTTATCATCAGATCAGAGTCAGAGAGCAGGACATCCCGAAGACAGCTTTTAGATCGAGATATGGGCATTGGGAGTTCCTTGTTATGCCTTTTGGAGCGACCAATGCGCCGGCAGTATTCATGGACCTCATGAATCGCATCTTCATGCCTTACATGGATCAGTTTATGATCGTGTTCTTGGATGACATTCTGGTCTACAGCAAGAGTGAGGCAGAGCATGAGCAGCATCTCCGTATAGTTCTTCAGATCCTCAGAGAGCACCAGTTATAGGCCAAGTTTAGTAAATGCGAGTTCTGGCTCGATCGCATTTCGTACTTGGGTCATATCATCACTCGAGGAGGAGTAGAAGTGGATCCCCAGAAGATTGTGGCTATTGAGTCATGGCCAGTGCCCAGCACAGTTGCAGAGGTTCGTAGTTTTCTTGGATTGGCCGACTACTACCGGCGGTTTGTTTCAGATTTTGCTCGAATTTCAGCGCCATTGACGCAGTTGACCCGCAAGGATGCACAGTTTGCTTGGACAGCAGAGTGTCAGAGTTCTTTTAAGCAGTTGAAGCGAGGCCTGATAACAGCTCCTATTCTCACGCTTCCAGATGGGACCGGGGGATTCTCAGTGTACTGTGATGCTTCAGACAGAGGTTTAGGATTTGTTCTGATGCAGCATGGAAAGGTAATAGCTTATGCGTCACGACAACTTCGTGATCATGAGAGGAATTACCCAACCCATGACTTGGAGCTGGCAGCAGTGGTGTTTGCACTTAAGTTGTGGAGGCACTACTTGTATGGAGATAGGGTGGAGATTTTTACCGACCACAAGAGCCTGAAGTATGTTTTCACCCAGAAGGATCTTAACATGCATCAGAGAAGGTGGCTGGAGCTTCTTGTGGATTATGATGTCAACTTACAGTATCATCCTGGGAAGGCCAATGTCGTAGCAGATGCATTGAGCAGGAGAGCCGGAGCTTATTTTCTAACAGCGCAGCCAGAATTGTTAGCCGATCTTCAGAAGATGGGTATAGAAGTTGTTCTTCCTTCTAGTATGGCATTGATGGCCAGTATGCAAGTTCAGTCCACTATAGTCGAGAGGATCCGGATGGCGCAGTCGACAGATTCCAAGCTTCAGCGACTCAGAGCAGAGTGTGAAGCAGGACGAAGACCAGAGCTATGTATTCATGAGGATGGTACACTTAGGCATGGTAAGCGTCTTTGTGTACCCAGTGGAGATATCAGACAGGAGATCATGTCAGAGGCGCACAGTTCTCAGTATTCCATCCATCCTGGCAGTACGAAGATGTACCGTGATATCCGTCAGCACTTCTGGTGGAATGGCATGAAGCGGGAGATAGCTCGGTTTGTCTCTCGGTGTTTGGTTTGCCAACAAGTTAAAGCCGAACATCAGAGACCGGCTGGACTTCTTCAGCCCTTACCGATTCCAGAGTGGAAGTGGGAGCATGTGACCATAGATTTCGTGACTGGATTACCTAGATCCCCAGCTGGTCGAGATGCTATTTGGGTTATAGTTGATCGGCTCACGAAGGTAGCTCACTTTCTTCCATTCAGAGTTGGTCAGTCGACGGCTCAGCTAGCGGAGATGTACCTCAGACAGATTGTCAGATTGCACGGAGTGCCAGTCAGTATCACCTCGGACAGAGATTCAAGATTTACGTCGCACTTTTGGCGTAGCTTGCAAGAGAGTTTGGGGACTCACCTCCAGTTTAGCTCAGCATATCACCCGCAGACAGATGGCCAGTCGGAGCGCACGATCCAGACTCTTGAAGACATGTTGCGGTCCTGTACACTTGACTTCGGTGGTTCATGGAAAGATCACTTGCACCTGGTGGAATTCTCATACAACAACAGTTTCCAGGCCAGTATCCAGATGGCACCGTTCGAGGCACTGTATGGTAGGAAGTGCAGATCCCCGCTAGCCTGGGATGATGTTGGAGAGAGACAGATGCTCGGTCCAGAGATGATTGCCCAGACAGTTGAAGTGGTCAGGCGAGTCAGAGATCATCTTCGAGTTGCCCAAGATCGCCAGCGCCATTGGGCCGATTCTCATCGGCGCCCTCTCGAGTTTTCGGTCGGCGATCATGTATTCCTGAGAATTTCGCCTAACCGTGGCGTCATTCGTTTCGACGTGCGGGGAAAGCTTAGTCCTAGGTATATAGGACCGTTCGATATTCTGGAGCGAGTAGGAGATGTATCCTATCGTCTCGCTCTTCCACCGTCGCTAAGCGAGGTACATGACGTATTCCATGTATCCCAATTACGACGGTATATCTCGGACCCGAGCCACATCCTAGATCATTTGGAATTGGTTGTTGGTACCAACCTTTCGTATGGGGAGAGGCCCGTGTCTATATTGGATCGAAGAGAGAAGATCCTCAAGAACAAGACTATCAAGTTAGTCCGAGTTGCTTGGGGTCATCACTCTTTGGGGGAGTCAACGTGGGAGCATGAGGATGATATCCGATCACGATATCCCGACTTGTTTGACTCGTGAGGTATAATGTCTTTCTTATGCCTCATGCCTTCGATTCCTTGCTTGCATGATTGATTGATTGCCTAGTTATAACTTGCTTGTGATTAGTGTAGCTTGTCATTGTTCCTCTAACCTCTTGATTAAATTCCGAGGACGGAATTCTTTTAAGGTGGGTAGAGTTGTAATGCCTGTTGTTCGTATTACGTATTTTGGAAATACGTGTACGTATTTTCTTGTATTGTTCCTTGTTTAGTTTTCTTGGCTTGGTTTAATTCTCGGTTCGGGCTGACTTGGTTTGGCCGGCTGGTTGCTTGGTCCATCATGGACCAAGGTGAACCCCCTACCTACCACAACCCATGATATTTATTTCCCCACCAACCTTCTCTTTCCTCCATAACTCTCATTTATTCTTCTTCTTCTTCCTTCCTCTCCACAACTCCCCAACCCTTAGGCAAGTGCAACTTGCTTCCACAAGAGAACTCATTTTATGGTTCCATTAGCTTCTTCTCATGATTCTAAGACATATTAGAACTTGTCATTTTCCATTTTGAGGCTTTGATTCTTGTAGATCTACAATTTAGTATTTTTAGATTTTGGTGGTTTTGATCTATCAAACTCCTTTGTTTTCAAGTTTTTATGGTTCCATGTTGTAGATAATTTTATTCTACCCAATTTTGACCTTTGGAAGGTTGGATTCGGACTTGTTTTGACCAAGTTATGAGCATTTGGAGTTTTGGGTTCCATCCTTGGAGTTCTTGCAGTTCCTGCTGTTCTTGCCCTCTGGAGAAGACTGTGAACAGTGAGCTAGCTTTTTAGCTTATGCCGCTGAGTCGTACGCTGCTGTTTAGTGAGCGTATGCTAGCCTTCGTACGCTGCTGTTTAGTGAGCGTACGCTAGCCTTCGTACGCTGCTGTTTAGTGAGCGTACGCTAGCCTTCGTACGCTGCTCTTTAGTGAGCGTACGCTCACCTTGATACGCTGCATGTTGGCAACGTGTCTTGAGCATACGCTAGCTTGAGCGTACGCGTGCCTTGGTACGCTAGGCGTACGCTGGCTCCTTTCGTACGCTAGCTCGAGCGTACGCAGTCTTGAGCGTACGCTAGCTTGAGCGTACGCTGACCTGTAGCTTGAGCGTGCCCCTGTGAATGCTGACCCTTCCATACGCTTCCCATTGGAAGTGTATGGATCCTTTGGTACGCGTGCCTTGGTACGCTAGCCTGAGCGTAGCCTGGCTTGAGCGTAGCCTGATTACCCTTGATCTTCTATGGCCCTGTATATTGATATTTTATTAGATATTTTACGTCCATTTTATATCCTTACGCCTTTTGTCATGAACTTGATAATCATGGATTTATTTAATATGTTTAAAAATGATACCTAAGCATGACACGACAGTGACCCGTAGTGGTGCACTCCTGACATGAGTAACCTGACAGGACCTGATAGTGGCCCGTCGTGGCGCACTCCTGACTAGTACACTTGACATGATAAACCTGACATGTTATATCTTGATAAGCTGTTGCGACGGCTACCTGACATGACATGACTTGTATAATTAACCTGGACACCGTGGATGATTGTGCTTGTATAAATAAACCAGTCCTGTCTTGCATCATGTCTAGGGAGGGAGCTCCTAAGTACCACGGTCAGGAGTACCTATTGAAATGGACTAAGGTTAATAACTAGATTAACACATTAGTCATGAAGAGATTTCCCAGCTACAGGCAATCCCGTTACCTGGGCGCGCTTGGGATCTGTAGCCTGCCGTCGAGTAGGGCACATTTCCAGCACACTGTCATGTGTTGCACCCTTCAAGCTACTTAAGGGTACATGCGTTTCCTGGACGATGTACCCACCTGAATTCAACCCTAATCTTTCGTCCTGGGTAACCTGGATGGTCTGCAGGGCTTGTGGCTGTGGAATAATCTCACTGCATCTTGTTAGTAATTAGGCTTGTGACAACCCTAGTTAGTTAAAGTATCAAGCCGTAGGCCTTGCTTGGCCGTGAAAGGATTGGATGGAGTCTAACAATTCTAGTCTTGCCCTGATCTTATTCCAGACTGTTACATGACCAGCATGCTTGTATTTATTTTACCGATAAATGGTGAGAAACCAAGCTCCGTTCAGACGAAGGGTTATAACCCCGGTCCTTGTTTGGTTTACGGGTTGTAACCTAGCTATCTGAATAGTTCCATGGTTATCTCATCGTATATCATCCTGGCATGTTTTTCTTATTTCCAGTTTTACCAGTTATTTATATTTCCTGTCTTTTATTATATTATTTATATTCCTGTGCTGATTGCTGGTTTTAGTTCTTAAGTGAAGCTCCCTTGTGGCACTTGCTCTTTCTGGGGTCTGACCCAGCTGGTTTTGTATGGCCAGATTTCGGAGCAGCTCCAGAGGATCTACCGGCCTTCCAGCCAGATGGTGACCACTAGACGGAACCCTGGCAACGAGTGGGTTATTTTTGGCTCTCCCCACTCTATTGTAAAAATATTCTTTTGAGGCGTTTAGCCAACGAGCACCTGTTTAGCTCGATTGTATTACTTACTGTCTGCCTACGGGCTGTAACATGATTAACAGATCCTAGGGTTGATCATGTATGACTAAACTCTTGTTAGACCTGACATTTTGTAACGACTAGCTTCATGATCAGCTGAATATGTAATATTTGGGATGCCTTATTATTGTATATTTAATGATCATACATCTTGTAACTTTTACTTACTTGCTTGTGATTGAGGCAATAGGCTTGTTCATGACCTTAAGAGACTGCTGGCTTATAGATAAACCCTCATGTATCCTAGACAGCCGTGACCGTATAGCGAGATGGAATCTATTTCAATATACGTAGCTGGCTATGTCTGCCCCCGCTCTCCAGTATTCTGGTTCTGGGGCGTGACATACACGCTGAGTTCTATCAGACCATTTCCTCAAATATACGCAGAGTTTAAACGGTACACAGAGACAGCTCATCATTTGTCAGAGTGTCATTATGACTGATAGCATGACAGTCAAAGAATGTCTTCTCGAATGCCACGTATGCACGGGACTCGAGAGATCTCAGCCGACTATTGCGTGACTTTCGAAATATTCCTCAACAAGATTCAGTCTTCGTCAAGTTGGCGTACCAAAAAGACCTTATTGTCATTTAATGTGACTGACAAGGCAATCAATGTCAGAGATTTTGTGTCAGTCAAGACACGTCGAATCAAGACAGATGGCCGTTCTGACTCAAGTCTGCGTGTATTTTGAACTTCTATGTTCCTTCCTCAAGCTTGCGTGTATTTTGAGCCTTCTGCCTCAAGTCTGCGTGTCTTTTGAGCTTTCTGTCTCAAGCTTGCGTGAATTCTGAAGCCTTCTGCCCTAAGTCTGCGTGGATTTCATCTTCAACCAGTTGGCGTGGACTTCATCTCAAATTATTAGATTGGAGTACGTGGCAGACATGCCACAGATCTCTCGTATGTGTGCCCCAGTAACTTGCACACGACTCATGCATGATTACCATGTGTCCAACAGTTATGGGCTACGTCCAGTAACTGCTCATCAACCTTGCGTACGTTTGAGTCCTGCGTGATTATCAACTATGCATAGGCTATGAAAACAGTTATCTTTTTAGTTATTTTTGACTCTATAAATAGAGTTCTCTTCTTATTCATTGTACAGATATACAGAATATCTAAATTACTGTCGAAATTTTGAGAGCTTTTCTTCTTCGCATCGTCCAAGGGATAAAGCGATCGTCTTCTAGATCGGATTCCTAAAGTTGTATTTTCCCAGAAACATAATAAATAAAGTGAATTTATTTATGGAAAACAAATTGGCGACTCTGCTGGGGAAACCCATCTCCTCTTCTGAGATGGCAACAACTCAATACGACGCTTCGTTGGTCGGATTGACAAAGAAGGTGATATCAATTCAATTCAATCAACTCGCCTATGAAGAAATACAGCGGGTTAAGGGTGGCAAGCACACTTCAGCCTCCATCATCACCGCCAAATCAAAGGGACGATCTGTCTACGTCCCTAAGAATCTATTGGCAGCCAAAGATGGTGAAGTTTCTGCCACGGTGTCCATTACTAACACTGGCAAGAACTCTACTGCAGGCACGCATACTCCTGTGTGCTCGAAAATGACAGCATCCAAAAGTCACGCTAACAGTGATGGCTCCTTAGCTAAATCTGTTTTCGTAGTCACGCAGTCCAGAAGTCACGCTGACAGTACTGGCTCTTTAGCCAAGCCTGTTCCAGCGTGCATTTCTAAACCTAAAAATCACGCTAACAGCACTGGTTCTTTAACCAAGCCTGTCTCAGCGTATATTCTGCACGCATCATCCACTAAGTCAGCTCTCCCTGACTCAGCGTGCGTACCAAAATCTGGCTTTTTAGCCAAAACTTCATATGCTGACAACACTGGCTCCTTAGCCGAATCATCATCAGCATATTCTAGAAAGAATAGCTCTTTAGCTATTTCTTCCTCCTTGCCAAGTTCTGCTAGAACTTGGGGTAGTCTTGCTATGGCTCCTCCACAAATAGCTCACAAAGTCCCTTCGAAAAGGAACAACTCTTTAGTTGTTTCTTCTGCTCCTGTAGTATTTACTTCAGGAACAGCTTTGGCTGACAATTTTGTTAGTCAAAGAAAAGGAAATAGTCTTTTGACTACTCTTCCTTCTGGACATTCTATGTCTCAAAATTTGAACAAGTCTAAAAAGAAACATTTCTTAATGTCTTCTTCTACAACTTCTTCAAATTGGACACATAATTTGTCTCTGCAAAAAGGTTTGTTACCAACTCCTACTCAAGGGGATGGTTCAACTCTTCCTTCTCTGCAAATATCCAGATCAATAGAAGGAAAACTTCAAGTGTCAAAAACCAATGTTTTACCTCTAACAGATCTAAGATTAAAACTTAATCAATCCCGTTTGGGAAGTACTTCTGGTGTTAAGAAACCACACCAATCAGAAGCAAAAATAAGAGATCCGGATGCAGAATATGCCAGAAATTATGTGGCTCAGATTAATCACTCCTTGTATAATCAAGAGCCGTCAAGACCCAAGAACAAGAAATACCTTCCTAAAAATGCACAAAGATTGTTTTCAGATATACCTCAATCTTCACATACAGATTTACGAGAACATCTTCAAAAAAAGAGGAATAATTCTGTGTCAATGGATCATGACCATGTTGATCATGAATGTGACTTCCAGCCAAGAGTCATAATTCAATGCAGATGTCAAACTAAACGACAATCTGTCTTCAATCGGATTCAGTGTGAACCTATGCCTGATGAAGATGAACCTCTTTTCGCTTCTATCAACATGACCTCTCGGGATACTGGAGGTAGAACTGATAGTCCAGATGGAGTATACAGAGGCACCAGAGCAAGAGTCCTGGCTTCTAGTCAAAGAACTTCAGTTTCTGAAGACTATTCTGAATTCCTTGGAGAATCCAATTTCCTACCTCTTTCTACTGGGGGTAGTTCTCCTACAAATGACTTTGATACACAAAGCAATGATTCAGAACAAACAGTATCATCAACAATCCTTCGTATGGTTACAACCTATATGGTGGATGGGAATACTGAATTGAACAATGAACCTTCTTCTTCAATGACTCCTCAAGACCAAAGAATTGCTTCTTTGGAACAACAAATAAAATCTATGGCTGATACTATGAAATCAATGTATGAACTTATGGCAACCCAGCTGCAAAGTCGACAGACTGTACCTGACGCCATGCCGGTTGACACTGGTATAGGTCCAGTACATGTTCCTCCAGCAGTACAATCCAATATCCCTGGGCAAGCTCAACCAAATCCTAGCCATTCGGGAGCTGGGGGTAGTGCTTATAATGCTGTCCCTCCTCCTAACTATTCTCTACAAGCCACAACTCCACAATCTTTCGGAGTCGTTACTGAAGAATTGAGGAATCTTCGAACCCAATTTGAGGCATTCAAACAGAAAGTTGGTTTACAAAGGTTAGGTATCAAGCAACCTTATCCAATAGAATGGAAGCAAGTATCATATCCTCCTAAATACAAGCCTCCTACTATCTCATTCTTTGATGGAACCACTTCTCCGAGTCAGTTTATCAATCATTTTGAAGTGATGACTGACCAGCTACAACCAAGCGACGCCCTCCTTACTCGGGTGTTTGTCGGATGTCTCAAAGGAACGGCTTATGAGTGGTATAGAAGTCTCCCTGATGGGTATATTACCTCATTTGCCGGCTTCAAACAAATGTTTCTTGAGCAGTTCTATGAAGGGCTTAATGACATGACTATGTCTGCTCTTATAAGAATCAAACAGAGAAATAATGAGAGCACTGAAAGCTTCATTGAAAGATTTAGAAGAGAAGCTTTAAAAATGCCTCTTGGAACTCCCGATGCTGTCACTATCGACACTTGCAAGTCAAATCTCTTGCCAATCATCAGCATGTGGACAGGATCCACTCAATTCCAAGATTGGCCTTCCTTCATCGTCAGTGCCAAAGCTGCCGAAGTCAGTGCCGAGACTTTCAAAGGTCTGGGGGTACACATGAATCCCAATGAATCAGGTCAAAATACTAGCAATAGTACGCGACCTAACAATCGTAAAGGAAAAGAGACTCTTGAAGTCAATCTCTAGAGCAAAAATCAAGAAGTATTATCTGCCCAAGCAACCCCAGCTCCAACAAATCAACAACCAAGAGCACCTCGCCCCAAAGAAGAATACTCTTTTGACGACGACGACGTCCTTGGTATCTTTGAATGCCTACTTAAAGGTAATAAAATACAATTACCTGAAATCAAGAAACCCGATGAAGCTGGCAAGACAGATCATCCTAAATACTATCCATACCATAGAATGTTGGGTCACACAGCTCGTACATGTTTTGTACTGAAAGGAAAAATCCAGGAAATGATCAAATCTGGAGCTGTCACTCTCACTCCTAAAGAAAAGACCGTCACCTCCAATGTTGTCTCTATGCAATTCGGAGATTTTCCTCCTCAACTCCTCGAAAGCGGGATTGTTCCTATTCCCAAGGCAACTCTTGAAATCGTGAATATTCCCCCTCCACAGTCTGAAGGATTAGTACCAATCACTATTGAAACAGGAGAAATCATCTGGATTCATCCTGATCTGGTAGCAGATTTTGAATCTCCTTCCCTTCAAAAGATTACTTCCCTAAAATCTAGGAAGGCTGCAAAAACTAAGTCATGTCATATGACTTCTTTCGGATCTACTTCCGACACAGAGCCAAAAGATAAGGAAGAAGCACTTACTAGTGCTACTCGAACAGGAAAACATTATCTCAAGGATTATTCTAAAAGTCTTGAAGATACTCCTGATAGTCCTGAAGATACTCCTGATATCTCTCCAGCTGACAAAGATATTCCTGATGTTCCTCGGGAGGAAGAATCATCCACTGTACCTGTTCCTTCAACTACACCGGTTGTACCTATTCCTTCCAAAGCCACAGCACTTGAGAAAGGCAAACAACAAGTTCGCTTCGACAAACCAATCAGGAAGTCTCCTCCCCTTGGACTTCAGAAGCCTTATAACTTTGATATTTTAGCTCAACTCGCTAATACTCCAGCTAGAATGTCCCTCTTCGAACTTCTACGTCTTTCTAAAGAGACTCGAGAGACATTAAGTGAAGCA
>JANAVB010014383.1:0-5000 GCA_029216955.1 Iris pallida
CACCTCCTGCAAGACTGCCTCTACCAGCTCTCCCTTCGGCATGCACATCGGCTTGCCATGTCCTCAAGGATCCGTCCTCTGCTACAGTGAAGTCATCCAGCAATCCAACTAAAGTCTGGGCCCAAAGTATACAAGGCTCTCATCTGTAGACTGTGCTCCCTGATCTGCTCCATAAAACCTGACTGAATGTCAAGCGCCATCTTCTGTATCACTGATCCTGGCCGAACTATCTCGATACCAAGCTTCTCCGATCTTCCTGCAAATGTTGATCTATCATCAGATACCATGCCATCGGATGCCTGCTCATGCATCCGCCACCATTTTGCCTTCCCGGAATGATACTGTAAATCGATGTCGAAGTCTTTCATCACTCCAACCATCGTCTTTGCCTCATGTTCAGCTCTTTCTGCTGAACACATACTTCAAGCTTTTGTGTCAGTGAAGATTTCCACACGCTCTCCGTATAAGTAATGTTTCCATAACTTGAGTGCAAAGATCACCGCAACTAACTCTAGGTCATGGGTAGGATAGTTCCGCTCATGAGTCCGCAATTGCCTAGATGCATAAGCAATCACTTTCCCATGCTGCTGTAGGACACATCCTAGCCCCTTTCCTGAAGCATCGTTGTATAAGGTGAAACCTCTAGAACCTAAAGGTAAAGTCAGAACTGGAGCGGTCGTCAGCCTCCTCTTCATCTCCTCAAACGCTGCCTGGCAGTCCTCTGACCAAATGTACTCTGCATCCTTCCATGTCAGCTTCGTCATGGTTCAGCTATCCTAGCAAAGTCCTGGACGAACTTCCTATACACGGCTAAACCCAAAAAGCTTCTGATCTCTGAAACTGACGTCGGAGCCTTCCATGTCTCAACTGCAGCAATCTTCCTGGGATCCACCGAGATTTCCTCTCTAGTAACTACATGGCCGAGAAACTCCATTCGGTCTAAAAAGAACTCGCACTTCGACAATTTGGCAAACAACCTCTCCTGTCTCAGAATCCCCAAAACTATCCGCAAGTGCTCTACATGCTTCTCCGGCATCTTCGAGTATATCAGGATGTCGTCGATAACACTACGACAAACTTATCCAGATACTGATGAAATATCTTATTCATCAAATTCATAAAGACAGCTGGTACATTTGTGAGACCAAATGGCATCACCAGAAACTCATACTGCCCGTACTTCGTGTTGAACGCCGTCTTCTGGATGTCTGCTGCCCTGACCTTCACCTGGTGGTACCCGGATCTCAAGTCTATCCTGGAAAACACTTTCGCCCCACTCAACTGGTCGAACAAATCATCTATCATGGGCAGAGGATATTTGTTCTTAATGGTGATGGCATTCAAGGCCCGGTAGTCAATACACAACCGAACTGTACCATCCTTCTTAGGCACAAAGAGTACTGGCGCTCCCCATGGAGAAGCACTAGATCGAATGAAATCCTTTTTCAATAGGTCATCAATCTGCTCTTTCATCTCTACGGCCTCCTTGGGGTTCACTCTATAGCAAGCCCGGGATACTAGTGATGAACCCGGTACTAAATCTATAGTGAACTCCACATCTCTGTCAGGCAAAAGTCCTGGAAGATCCTCTGGGAATGCATCCATAAACTCTCTAAAGATAGGGTTGGCGGTGCTAACTCCCCAACTGTCGTACAACAGTTCGGCTCTAGGCTGATCTCCGGCCCTGTCCTCCTGACTCTGAATGGTGCTGTGCCTGGGGGACTGAACAGAATACTACCCTCATGACAATCTATAGCTGCATGGGCATAGCTAAGCCAGTCCATCCCCAATATGATATCATAACCGGAAAGTGGCATCACAAAGAATCGTCCCTCAAACTCTCTCCCAGCTATATTAGAGCATCTATAGATAGCTCTAATGGGAACTGGTCTGCCTCTCGTCATTACTCTACTAATCTCCGCAGTAGGGGTAGCTACTAAGTAGTGTTCATGCATAAACTCGAATGACAGGAAGCTATGAGATGCACCAGAATCAAACAAGCATAGAGCTAGAAAAGTATGCAAATAACATGACCTGTGATGACGTCAGCCAAGTAATCTGGCTCCGAAACCTGCTCCGGCTCCGGCTCAAGAGCTAGACTATAAGTCTTCCCTTGTGGTCCCTTCTGATGCTGTAGATGTTGCCCAAACCTCTACTGCTGAGTCGGGAGCGGCCCTCTAGGTCCTTTGGCTACTGGGCATTCCCGAATCTGATGGGTGGCAACCCACAAACTAAGCACTGCTTCAACCTCTTTCTGCAGATGGAATAATCATGCCCTGGTCTTTCGCAGAAAGAACATATAGCTCCCTTCTGCTACTGCCGGGATTCCGGGGCTCTAACTGCGGGGTCGAATGATGTGGTGTAGGGGGACGGTAAGTCTGCTGGTGCGGCGTCGGTGCTCTCTGCTGGAAAGCCTGACGCTTGGACGGTCCCTCGAGGTGTACAGAAGCCGGCCTCTTGCAAGACAGAAGATGCTCCTCAATGCTCCGGGCCAACTCTAGGCTCTGGTAGTAGTCAGTCGTACCGTTCGCCACTATAAGAATGCCAATGTCTGGAACTAGACCATGGCAAACCTACGCGTCATCTCCTCTGGGTCTGCAACCAGACTAGGAAAAACGGCTCAGGCGAATAAACTCTGCCGCATACTCATCACAGAACGGTTCCCCTACTGGATGTTCTGGAATCGTAGCCACATGGCTACTCTAGCGGTTGTCGGAAGAATTTCTTCTTGAACTGGGTCTTGAACTGATCCCAAGTGGCCCTCCCTCTCGCAAATAACGGCTCATTCCGGAACCAAACTCCTGCCAAGTCTATCAGCAGAAATCCCGCTGCCTCGACCTGGAGGTCATCCGGCATCCTAACTCCAAGGAGCTTCCTCTCTACCGAGTCTAGCCAGTCATCTGCTACTACTATGCCCTCAGTCCCTGAGAACTCCTTGGGGTTCAGACCCATGAAGTCCTTGATCGTCCCCGCTCTCTTCCGTGGCTCTACAGGTGGTGGGACCACGGTATATTCCTCAGAACGCTCCATGCTCTGGCGGAGTAGGGTGGTCTGCTCCTGATGGGTTGTTAGGAACCCCTGGATCAGAGTGAGCAGTTGGTTCCCGTCGAGTGTGACGGAAGCCTGGGTAGGTATAGTGATAGGGGTGTGGAAGTATCGGGTCCTGCTGGGACTGTGATATGGAAGGTGGTGGAGGCATCTGGGTTTCTGGATTTGTGGACTGGGGGAGTATGATAGGTGGAGGTGTGTCGGTCAACTGGTCAGCTGACTGGATAGGGAGTGTGCCATTCTCAGGTATGACATACTGGGATGAACGAGTAAGCACTATCTAATTATAATAAAAAGGACTTATAAGGACTCGTTAAAGTAAGCAATCATAGACAAGAAACTAATTATAATAGCAAGCATGTGATGTATTTCCTATGTTGCAATCCTAGTATTCCTCTAGGTGTTCTAAGCGTCATTCCTAATGTTGTCTAATTACCTTAAGTTCCTAATTGCAGGCATGGTTGGTACAATAACGTAACCAACAATTTAGTCTCGACCTGCATGGGCCACCACTAAAAACATGTCACGACCCGCTACCCAAATTGTTGGGCCGGGCCGAGTCATGTCCAGCCTACGCTTGAGATAAAGCGTAGTAAGCTATTCTAAAGACAACAAGATAAGACTAAATGTGCTAACAGTTCTATAAGTAAATAAAAGTCATAAATGCTCCAAACACAAAAGTCGTCTCATATAGTAATAAGTCCAAGTACAAGTCTGAAAATGTAAACTGGATACATGTCCAGTTACAAAATACGTAGTCTAATACATGACTACACTAAATATCGCAAGCAACTATGCAAACTAGATGAGTTTCCCCGCAGGTACATCCTCGTAAGGCAAAGCCTGGTCCTCGCAGTAACTCCATAATATGAGTCACAGAGCAACTCCTCCTCAGTAAGAATACCTACAACTTATCCTGTCAGGACGGGAGCAAGTACTGATTCTAACAACTAGCATATGAAACATAGAATGAACATAAGGGAAATAAACTGGAAATATGGCATCACAAATCTATCATGGCAAGGACACATATGTCATAGAGACAGATGTATATGTAATGTTTAAAACTGTAGCAGGTACGTAATCGTCAATATGTGTAAAATATACTGTGGAACAAGTATATAAAATGTACTTTCGTACTAGTAAAACAAGCGATAGATGTACATACGTACAAATACAGCTGGTGCGCCTACGACATGGTATACATAAAATGTCAACCTTGCTCGGTACGTACGTCCGAATAAGGGCATGATCACGTACGCTACTAACAGTTTCCCCATAACCCAGATTCTAATCATGTGAGAGATACATAAAGACTGTTCTAAGCATGGTATAACTGAAAGTACAATAGTGAAGATTTAACTTGCTACCCCAAGGATCAGCATTTAACATGGTTGGATTTGCAGTTCATTGATGTAAAAGTATGTAAAGTTTGTAGAAAGTACTTGCCTCTAGCAAAGCAAGCAGCGATAAGAATGCTATAGATGCCTGGTAACTCGTCACTGTAGAAATAAATACATAACTTAGTTTTTATACTAAGTTAAACACTAAGACTCTTAGTGGTGCAACACGACTTTCTGATTGGACACCTAGCCAAATGGTGACTTTAGCATAGGAGACCAATATGGGGGACACAATACTATAACTAACTTTCTAGGGTTTTCACACTAGTGTGGGGTGAGGTTCAATACGGCTATAACTTAAATAACACAAAAAATTGTAAGTCGTAATTATTCAATAAATAAATCAACTGTACATTATGTTCCAACAATTTTTGAGATAGACAAAAAGCTCAATTTTACATAAAATAAAGTACCAAAATGATCCTTGTTAATTATAGGAATTTATTATAATTTTTCTGGAATTTATTAACCAGTACATGTATTTTATAAAAATCAGTTTCATAAGTACACAGAAAATGAGTTCTGGTTTCATATGCCAAAACTGTGGCA
>JANAVB010014383.1:7500-46335 GCA_029216955.1 Iris pallida
TCGGTGGGTAGAGATCTTGTGCAGGGGTCTCCAAATGAGGACCACTTCTGGGGGATGCATGTCTGCCAGAGGGTGCTATGCTAGGGAGAGGCTCCGCCGTACCATGGACCACTCGTCTGGCCGATCTGACCAAGAAGGAACCCGAAGCATCAACCGACCACCGGATCTCGTCAGCGACGCATCCGATCGTCAATCCGTAACGTCGTATGTGCCCTACGGCCTCGGGACCGGCCCAATCCCACCTTGTTCCAACTCCAGGTATTATCATTGGGGTCCCACATGTCCTTGATCTTGCATTACCTATGGGCTTCTGAGAGATTTGGAAGTAGGGTATCTCCAAACCATCGTTCCAGGAATGCCAGTGATTCACCGTCGCCCACCTGGAGACGCATCACAGGTTCGGCAGAGAGCGACCGATGAGCATGCGACGCCACGCCGTGGAGGATCTGCTGTTAGATATGGCCATCGACGGGTGGATGTGCATGAAGTATCTTGCCTTCATGAACCTGGTCCATAATTCTGACTCGTGCAGAGCTTCCACCACAGTTTCATTGAGAATGCTTTAACGATATGGAAAAGTTTAGAGAATCTCAAGGCCCCCTCCCCGGTAGGACGCATCATGGTATCCCAACTGGCCCAATGATGCTTGTCGATGCCGTCACTATGCCCCTAAAAGGTTGCTAAAGATGATCTCGATCGATAATAAAGCACTTTCTTTGGGGGAAGCAAGCCGCAAGGGTGTAGATGGGTATTAATGTGAGGGCGTGCTTGATAAGGATCTCTTGCCCCCTGGGATAGTGTAGCGTTATGCCATCCTTCAAGTTTTTTCCTGATGCGTTTGATCAGGTCCTCAAGATGCCAGCGTTGGATTTCCGTACACGAGGGGCAGCCAAGATAGTGGAACGGGGATGCTTGATGGGGAAGGAGGTGGTGTTGGAGAGATTAGCCCGTGCTCTCTCTTGATATTGTGGTGGGCTTAGATGACACTTTTATCCGGGTTGACCTTCTGGCCCGCACCTGACGTATTTCTGGAGAGTATTGTGGAACATCTACCGACCCAACGTCCCCGAAGGAAAAGAGGATATCGTCAGCAATGCTAGGTGGGTAATATCGGCACCGCTGGCAGTATGATAGTGCTGGAAGTTGGTAGTGCATGCCATCTTATTAAGGTTCCTGCTCAAAGCATCCGCCGTAATTAATATGGTGGATGATAGAGGATCTCCTTGCCTAACCCCACGACTCGATTTGAAGAAGCCGTCGGCCTGACCGTTGATCATCGTAGAAAACCATGAGTTGCTGATCGATCTCCACACGATGTTGGTCCAGGTTTCGGAGAATTCGAAAGCTCTGTCATGAATTGCCAATCCAGCCTGTCATACACTTTCTCCATGTCCAATTTGATAGCTATATTGCCCCACTGTCGGGAACTTCATATAGGTGATAACACTTAAGCTAACATGATATTATCCTGGATATTTCTGCCGCGGACAAAACCACTCTGCTCCTCGGAGATGATCTTGGGAAGGATACCTGACATGCGGAAGGCAACGATCTTGGATATGATCTTGTTGGTGAAGGTACAAAGGCTGATTGGACGAAAATCGCAGAATGTCTCCAGGTTCTTCTTCGGGATGAGGATCAGGTTGGAGCTCGAGATGGCTCTTGGGTACGTGGCTCCTTGAAAGAAGAATTTGACCACTTCGTAGATATCCGCCTTGATGATGTCCCAGAATGTGCAAAAATACTCCTGAAAACCCGTCTGGACCAGGAGCACTATGCTCGTCAAGGGCCCAGACGGCATCTTTCACCTCTAGCTCAGACGGAGGTAGTTCAAGTTGGATGTTATCGCCGTCGCTGATGAGGTAGGTAATCTCTTCCAGGAAGGTGGTGTCTTTGATAACCGTCTCCTTGGAGAATAGTTGGGAGAAGAACTCCGTCGCCGCCGCTTGGATCTCCTTGGTCTTGATGATGTTCCCGTTGTCGTCTACTATTTGGTGAAGAGTGAGTTTCTGTCTGCAACCATTGACGCCGGCGTGAAAGTAGCTCGAGTTTTTGTCTCCCTCGCTGTTCCATTTAGGCCTCGCTTTCTGCTTCAAAAATCTGTCTCACTTTCAGTCAAAATTTAAGGATAGCTTTGGTGAGGTTAAAGGCAGTCCTAGCTGCTAGGGATCTGTCGGTCATGAACCTGATTTCTGCCTGATTGACATCATCCTCAGCCTCACGGATGGCCTGAAAAATGTCCCCATAAGCCTGCTTGCTCCAGAACGCAAGGGCTTTCCTCGTGGCTTTGAGTTTGTTGGCCACTCGAGTGAGGGGTTCGGCGGAGTTCGCGCTGTTCCAAGCTTCCATGACGATGCCCAAGAACTGGAGGTGTTCGCTCCAGAAATCCAGGAAACGAAAACTCCTTTTGTTCATGCTTGAGTTGCTAGTAATTCAAACCACAGGGGGCGTGATCGAATTCAGTGGCGTTAAGGTGGGAAAGCTTAGAGGTAGTCCCCATTCCGTGCCATTGGGCATTCGTTAGAGCCCTGTCAAGACAGAAATATTGACGGCGGTCGTCTTCCTGCATCTTGCACCAGGTAAAGGCATTGCCGGTGAACAGAAGGGAGGAGGGGTGGGAGTTAAAAATGAAGTTGTTAAAATCTTGTATGGCCGTAAGAGGGGAGAGGGCGGCCGCCATTCTTCTCTTTTGCAGGTGATAGCGTTAAAGTCCCCAATGCAAAGCCAAGGAAGGTTGTTGTGGTGGAGATGTATGTCCAAGAGATTGTTCCAAAGTTGTTTGCGCTCTGCGATGTCGCAGCTGCCATGAACCGCGAACCGGATGGCGCGCTTGGTGAGCAACGGGTGTTCCATCCAGCAAGATAGGGCCTGCTTGGAGTCATAAATGACTCTGATTTTGACGTCCTTCGAGCAGAGGCATATATATATATATATATATATAATATATATATATATATATATATATATATTGTCGTTCACCTCTTAACCAAGCAGTACATCTTTATTATGAAAGAGCAACAAAGAAAGGCTGCGATAAACGATAGATTCCATAACTGGGGCATGCACCTCTATCATGTCGTCTGGAATTTTCGCTATGCCGACTAGTATAGCTACGAGATATTCCAAATCTCATAACCAAGATACGTATATCCGAAGTCAGGTCTCTATGTTTTCGCCACGCCAGCTAATATGGCTGCGATAAACTACAGGTTCCATAACCAAGTAGACGTTTTACCATCCCTGTATTCCCGTCAACATATGTTATCAGAAAAATATCGTAACTCAGGCCTTAAAATTCATCTCGATAGGAAAATCAAAATCAACAACGATCCAACAAAATCAAATTCAGTAATCAAGGAGTGAGAGCAACAAAACAAGGAAAATGATTCAAATTGAAGTTTAAATAAGATCTCAAGGGTCGTCCCAGGAATCTCTCAAGGAATCCTAACTGTGATTGAGTACCTTCAAACAAAATATCATAATCCTACTGCAGGCTGTAGTGATATTCAGTTCGAATACCACTACACAAACTCGACCTGCATGGGCCACCACTAAAAAGTGTCACGACCCGCACCCTAGAGTAAGGGCACGAGACGTGGTACGTCCAGCCTACGCCGCAGTGTCGGCGGTAGAACGCTGTCCTAGGTTACAACATCTAACAGTTTAAGGTAATAACAGTTATACTCCCCGAATGGGGGTGACATAACATAATATATCTTAATCACATCTAAGGTAGAATACGATAAGACAGAATGATATAAAAGATGTAAGATCCAAATCCACAGGAAATACAAATAGAGAGAAATCTAAGTATCTAGATAAACTCCACTAACATCCAGAAATACAGATCCAAATATACAACTCAATCTCCAATACTATGAAATAAGATAAAGATATCTATGGAGCAACAGTCTCTACAGCTAAGGGATCCGACTGGAAGTCCGGATCGTAAGTGTCCTCTAAGGCTGTCCCATAGAAAGTATCTAAGCAGGCCTCCTCGTCCTCTGTAAAATTTACAACAGGTCCAATCAGGACAGGAACAAGTACAACTCATCAAGAAAACCCCGTAATGACAGAGAACTATAAAGCAGTTATAGACAGTTTTATTGATGAATATGGCAGTTTATATTTAGGTGATAGTATAGAGAAGCAGTAAGATACAAGAAAAGTAAAGTAACTAAAACAAGAAGAATGATGGCAATGAAGACTGTAAAATAAATCTAGCTGAACTAAAGTAAGATAATAAGTCCAGACAGTAAATACAAAACAAGTGTAAAACTACTATAAGTCCAGTACAAGATGAATCTAATACAGGATGAATCCAGTACAAGATGATTCTAGGTAGTGATCAAGAATCCAGGTAGCCCAGCTATTCTAACAATGTATTTTAAAATACCGAGATCGACATGTAAACGGCTGTAGGTACAGGCACATCTCTCACTGATCAGGCGAGAGATGGCTATGCTTCCAGTAGATTCCAGTTGGGAGATTCCAGATTTGGGGTATGTCTACATGTCTTACTCAATATTTCCCCGCCCTGCAATACAAATGAATCCAGAATTCGACATGAGAATCGAGATGAGTCCAGCCAAAATATGATGATTCCAGAAATAGATTCCGGAATGATTCCAGTGATTCCAGTAATAGAGGCCAGATAAGTATGGTATGTGTGTCGCATACATGAATCCAGAAATATCCATACGTGTTGTAACAGAGAATCACATAAAACTAACTATAACTGAAGTACAGTAATTGACAATTAAATGAGAGAACTATCAGAGAATGTACTCGCCTGCTATCTGAATGTCCAAAATGAAAGTACTGTCCGGGGAGTGGTGTCTGGCTCCTATTTAGAACAGTACAAGTCACAACAAGTCCAGAATGGAAATAAGATGCACTGCAATGCATTCTACATGAATCTAGGTCAATCTAGGCCAAAGTCAACTCTTGGTTAACTCTGGTCAACCCTAAAGTCAAACCTAGGTCAAACTATGGTCAACTAGGTCTAACCAAGTCTCACTAGGTCAAACAAACCATTCTAGGTCCTATCAAGCTACACTAGATCTAACAAGTCTATACTAGCCTATTACAACATAAAGTCAAAACCAACATCACCAACCTATAATGCATCTAGGCCTACTCATGGAAATCACATATTACATATATATATATACATATTATATATATATATATAGTATTATATATATATATAATATATATATATATACACACACACACATACATACATAGGCTATCACCACATATATATATACACACACACATAGGCTATCACAACATGTACATGTATATAGGCATACTAAATAGGCATGTATATAGGCATACTAAATAGGCATGCAACATACATAATACATATGTTGATATATACATGGTACATACCTACATATATACATGACACTTTTAATACACATTATACATTATTATACATATAGGCATCATCACATATATGTATATAGGCTACGTATAATATATATATTAACTATATATATACATTACATATATGCATAAAGAGGGAGGTAGGAAGGCTAACAAATGTGTGTGCAGGAGAGTGTCACATGAGGGCATGTGTGTGTATAAGTGAGAGTGTCAAGAGAGTTGTGTGTGTGTGTAGTGAGACATGAGAGTGTGTGGGTTCTTGGAACAGTGAATGGTAATAAACTTGTGTGTGTGTGTATGTGGCATGAGGGTGTTGTCAAGTGAGGATGTGTGTGTGAGTGTGTGTGATATGGCATGAGGGTGTGATTGCAAGAAAATAGGGAAACGAAGGGTGTGAGGGTGAGAGTGATATCCTGGACACAAAAATAGCGAAGTGATACATGTGTCAAGGGGTCTAGAGAAAAATCAGTGAAGGGTGAAATAGCTACAGTGACTAAGGGTCAGTCCAAACATTCCACCCCAGAAATTGAACCCAAACAAACACCAAATCACCCCCAAACTCAACATACAGTTAGTTAACCAGTAGGTGTACTATATTAGGATCTTAAACCATATAATTATCAGTTCTAAAGAGGTTAATTTGATGTCAAAGTTCATACTTAAAAATCTGGAAATACACTGAATAGGACTGATACTCTAGTTTCAGAATTTTAGGGTAAAATGGAAATAATGCCTAAAAACAAACTAATATGTGAAATTAGTGGTTGGTAATGATACTAAGGTTTGTGCACGTGTCCCAGGAGTCATTCGTGTCCACCCAAGTGGACACTGCCGTGTCCAAAGAGCCCCGAACCCAAAACAGTACAAAACTGGACCATTCCTCGTGCACGAGTTCAGCCGTGTCCAGAGCACGACACAGGACACTTCATGTCACGTGCACTCACCCACGAGTTCGCCAAGTGTCAGGCTACGACTGTGTCATCCTGACTCGTGTTGACGTGCCGTCATGTCGTGTCAAAACACGCGTATCCGAACCTAAAATCCACGTGAACTGTGTCTGTGTAAACCCAGTACGGGCTCAAATACGTGTCCAACTCGACACGAGAACTCGTGTCACTTGGGGAACCTCGTGTCAGTGGTTGCCCCAAGGTGTGTGTCAAGTATCACGTGTCCACGTGACACGGACACGACAAACTTCACCCCGAGCAGTAGGACAAAACTGTGCGGCTGGAACACGCGTGTTCGTGTGTCCAAACCGACACGACACGACACGAATAGCGACTCAGTCCAAAGGAAAACCATAAGCAAACACAAAACCTAATTTCCTATTCAAAAGTTTTCCTAAAAACATATCGAAATCCCCTTTGGGGCATTTCATCGAACAGTGGGTAACTTGGACTGATACGTGTCTAATTAGGACACGAATAGGACACGAAAACCTACAAAATATAGGGTTAGCTAGGGGACACCTAGATCTAGGCTAAAATTCAATAATAACAGCAATTTCAATAAGTTTGAAGGAATTACCTATAGGTGTCAAAATCCTCAAAAGAAACTCCAAAAAGGGGTGTTCCTCTTGGTAGCCAAACTTCACCAAATTGTCCACACTCTGAAATTTCTCCACACAACAGCAAGTAGAAGGAATTTAGAACATATTGCAATTGGTTTGGATAGAAAAGGAATTAAATTGGATTTTCTGGGAATTATTGAAGTTGGAGATTTACCTCTTCTTTCTCCAACTTGTAAAATTTCCTAAAGAGGCTAGCCCTAATGGAGAAGAGTATTTATAGGGGGATTCCCTAGGTGGGTTGGCTGGCCATATCAATTAGGGTTAGGGTTTACTTGGTGTTGGGCTTGTGGGCTTCTATGGGCTTAAGTCATTAGTCATGACTTGTGAAACCACAAGCCATTCTCTATTCAAATCAATTCCTATTCTAATTTAATTCTAATGAGTAGGGTATCACTAATTTAGGTCAAGCTAGGGTTTCATAGTCTAACCAAGTAGTCATGACTAGGGTTAGCTTCTAGGTTAGTCTCCAAAGTCAACACTAGTCAAAGTCTAGAATAGCACTAAATTAAAATATACCAAAAATCACTTAAAATCCAATAATTCTAAATAACACATAATAATTCCAAATAATTCCCAAAAATTCAAAAATGATCAAAATACCCTCAAGGCTAAATGACAAATAAGTGTACCAATAACATAGTTAGGCTCTAGGTCAACCAGTCTCCAAGGTTACACTATCAAAACACCAACATCATAAGTCATGATTTAAAATAGTTTTAAAATGATTTAAAATTACCAAAAATCATATCATGATTTAAATATCATTATTAAAAGACTAAAATTATAAAATTTCAAAATTACCCTCATTTTATAAAATTGGGTGTTACATTGGATACGTCAAAACCACATTTGAAGACAATCTGTGTAGTTGCATATGCTCCTAACTCCACCTTGAGAAGAGGGCCTGTATATCCATGTATATGCATGAACATTCGGCACCATCTGTCTCGAACCAATTAGAGCCGCCTAAACTCACCCTATAACCTGGTTCAGATACCACTTATTGGGAATATGGTGTGATCCGAACTGGACATGGCCCATGAGGTACGATATTGAGTTGGGCCCATATTCCTTAAAAGATAATTCTCATGTAAGGCCTGAACAAATTCCAATTATCTATATCTCATGATCCCGTCGCCTATCCGATATGGGACTAAAGTACCAACTCTACTGTCATCCCCTTTTTGAGCACTCAACCGAAAATAAGGTACAATCTAACAATCTCTACCTTAGCTCATTTTCGCTCGCTGAATAACCTTAGCACCATTGTTACATTTGTTCGATTCCCAACTTCTGGCATCAGGGCGAGGTCCGTTCATTCTGGTCTGATACTAACATCTAGTATCAGAGCTTTGGGAGTTATGTCAACCATGTCTGCGGAGCAAATGAACACTCGTATGGTCACCCTCACAGGAGGGAACTGGGTGATTTGGAAGCCAAGGATGGTGGATATACTCTGGTGTAAGGACTTGTATGGTCCGTTGGAGGGTGACAGTGCAAAGCTATCGAACAAAGCTGCTGAAGATAGAAAACGACTTGGTCGAAAGGCCGTTGGATTCTTCCGCTAACGGCTGGACGACTCGGTGTTTTCCCACGTTTTCATGGAGAGTTTGGCAAAACCATTATACGAGAAGCGGTATTCGTTGTACGAAAGGAAGACGGCTGGCAACAAGGTATTTCTTATTCTCCAACTCATCAACTCAAAGTACACGGAGGGTGCCTCGATAGCACAATATCTGAATGAAGTTCAGGGTATCATCAATCAGCAGTTTACAATAAAGAAGGTGATTGATGATGAGCTTTTGGCCCTACTACTTTTGAGTTGTCTACCGAAAAGCTAGGACATTGGTGGTGTCGGTGAGCAACTCTGCACCGGATGGAGTTGTCACGATGGAGGCAGTCAAAAGTAGCTTGTTGAATTAGAAGATACGGCACAAGCTAGTTGAATCGTCGTAGGAGTCCGCTTTGGTGCATGGCTTCCTACGGGAAGGAAAGGCTCAAGTCACAAGCAAGGACACTAAGGAGTTTCGGGATATTGCGCCTGGGACCGCAAGAAGGGCTGCCATCTTTGTGGCGAAAGGGGTCATATCAAAAGGAATTGCATGAAGCTCAAAGCTGAGAAGGCCAAAGGCAAGGACAATCAGGAGGATCACAGAACAAATTGGAGATAACATTGTAATACCCCAGTCCCAATATAGGTAGGACTAGGCATATGAAATATGTCAGCTACATGCCACAAAGAATACTCTAATATATGGAATCCACGTACACACACATAAGCTGTAATTAACTAATCCACTAACAGTCACAATAATCTATTTCTCATCCACATAATACAATAATAAGAGAATAGTCCAAATAAATGAATAAAAGAGTCAAAAGATAATATAGCCAGGTGCGACAATCTGCTACCAAACAACTATGAAAAATAGTAGGAATCCGACCTCCTTAAAGAAATAAAATAAAGGAAAAGGTATCAAACAAAAATGTAGCAATATCATAAACACCAAACAAATATAACTAGATCTCAGAAGGTGAGACTTCCTCAATTGAGAATGATGGATCCAGTGCAGAGTCGTACTCCTGTCGAAAGTCCTGGTCATCTAAGCCTGGAGAGATCACCAGGTTCTCAGAGGGACGTAATGAGATAGAGGAAAATATGCCATAAAAACTGAGTATATACTAAAGAATGAATGCAACATGGTACCTAACCAATCTATTGTAAATATGTAGTTAAGAACAAACCCTCAACGCATGTGTACTCTGGCTATAATAGGATTGGCATAGCCCCCTCTCTGGGCACCAAGGGCCTCAAAGTATGACATTCGTCGAACATCAGCGGCCAGCAGGAACAGTAAAAGGGGTAGTCATACCCGTATCTCCAATGAAGGTTTTGGTTACAAAAAAGGAAGTGAATACTTGGCCCATATGCTAAAGAAATCTTCTCCCCACCCCCATGCCTATCTGTGTCATTTCTACGACACATGTAACCCTCTAATAACTGCCAAGTCTACTAAACATGCAATTTCTATTAGCAGTTATATCCTATCCGTCGCACGTCTCATACGTATCGGTGGCTAGCCAACTACGCGAGTCTGTGTCCTACATGTGACTCACAACTCGTGGAAACTCAAGTGTCAAGGCTATATGAGATATACCAATACCTCACATCAATGGGGTGGTCCTCTAGCACTAAGTCATCATGTATAAAAATAATTAAAAATAATAAAAACGACTAACTCAGTTACTCGCACCCAAGTATGACTTGGACGCACAGTTTGATAGAAACAAATAGACAACAAAATAAATAAAAGCAAATAAATTGATAAAATGACAGTAAATAAACAGCAAATAGTGGCAAGGTATCTTGCCTGGAGGTGGTGTGTAGAAAAATGACAACATCCAGTAACTAACTCGTCAGATCAAAGGAGCAATGAAAGTCAACTTCCACAATCATCCCCGGACGCTAAAATAAACATCACGAATGCTTTTGGTATAATAAAAATGACTAAGGTCGCCTACTCGTAAGTCCAATTCTGGACATAGGGGCAAAACCATAATTCAGGTCAAATCGGTGTCCACCGTTGGAATCGCTTTGTACTAAAAAGCTTGCTAAAACCTACGATTTCTAAAGTCATCATGTTATATGTCTACGGATCCGATTTGACAATACGAACTCAAATGTATATCTGAATTTGGATTTCGGTGAGCCGTGCACAATTTTGCCTATAGGATTGGGTCGTGGGCCCGCCAAAATAGTGTCTGATCGACCTTCTCAGAATCGGGCCAAACTTCGCTCACAGGACCAAAAAATAATAATACGAGTCCAGTAGTGCAAGTTCGTCTCGAGGTGACTAACGTGCACAAAGTTGTAAGCTAGTTTGGAAAATGGCTGATACGGGGTATCTCGACCAATACGCCTCGATTTTGTCGTGCACACACATTTAAATCGAGTTCCGTCGAATTCCACACGTCGGCGAAGTCGATACGCACCTTTCAATTCTTTTGGTTAGCGGCCACATCGCCTAGTTTATCGGGGCGAATGCCGCATCGGTAAATTTTTATCGAATTTGGTTGTTTTCGAAACTGTTTTTCCTAATTTTTGAAATCCGTTTTCTCGACGCACAAGCGATGAAATAAAAAAAACTATAAAAAGGGTTTTGAAGGCCTATAGGTTTTTAGAACTGTGTTCAACTAGAATTCTAGAAACCTAATAACATGACAGAAAAAAGGTTTCTAATTATGGACAGTCCTCTTTGTTGTTTGTAAGACAGTTTTTCGACGATGTTTTGGTCGAATTTCTGGACAATTTATTGAGTATGGATTAAATCTAATTAAAGGGAAGTGTAGGGGGTTATATCAAATACACGTAGGATTCGATATATCGAAGATTGATCAAACATGTGCATAGAAAATTGGCGAAGAACATTGGTACCTGGTTGCGGTTACTAACGCTGAGCAGTGCTCTGTTTTTGGTCGAACGACGATCGACAACAGTGAGTAGTGGTTGTAGGTAGTCAAGCCGGTACGCCAGGGGTCGGGGGTTGCTCTGAGGTCATTACGCTACATTTATGTGGAGAATTATAGGTTTTTGGAAAAGAAACCCAAAACTGATTACATATATATATACCTATATATCCGATCGGGTTTTGAATTTGTTTTTGATCGACTCCAAGTACGATTTCGACTAGGATTTGAGTTTTAGACAGAAGAGAATCGAAATCGAATTAGGTTAAAAAAAATTGATAAGATTTAATCGAGGTTTGGTGGGGTTTTGAATTTGTATCTCATCCCTACGCACAGGGTCGAGTCTGTTAGGGGAATACATCTCACGAGATATTCAATATCTCGCGAGATATTGAAAAAAATTTATATACATATATTCATTTATAGGTACTCAAATAAATCTAATAAATTTCTAAAATTCACTAAATTCAAAATACCTTCTAAACAATTTAATAAATATTTTGTACAAGTTTTACCTACTATTTGCATGTAATCTAGCAATTACTTGCTTATCTTAATATTAACTAAAATTATAAATTAAATACAGGGCTATTTAATAAAGAAAATATTGTAAATTATAATAAATAAGAACAAATTAAAACATTAAAAAAATTTAAGGGGTTTATATCCTACCCAACTTATTAGAATTTTGTCCTCAAAATTAAAACTAAAGCATGGTGGATGCAATGCAGAAGGAGGGGACTTTAAAATACGAAAATTGTACCTTGATTTTTGAACAGGTGGAAAAAGTGATTGTGGATGTCATCATTGCGCTCCCAGGTGGACTCTCGTGGCGAGTAATGCTTCTATACGGCACGAACCAATGGAATAGACTAATTTCGCAATGCCTTCACTCGATGATCAAGAATTCCTACTGCTGCTCTTGATATGACAAGCTCGGTCCAAATATGATTTTCGATTAATCGAGCACATCACTGCTATCTGTCATATATCTTCTTAGCTGAGACACATGGAACACGTCATGCACTCCCTCTAGTGATGGTGGTAATGCTAATCTGTAGGCAACTTTTCTAACTCGCTCCAAGACATCGAAAGGACCGATGTATCTTGGACTCAACTTGCCATGTCCTTCTAATTGAATTATACCTCTAGTTGGTGATATCTTCAAGAAAACATGGTCACCTTCGTTGAACTCCAAAGAACGATGATAAGGATTTGTCCACTGTTTCTGTCTATCCTGCGCTGCTCGCAGGTGGCCTTGAATCTTCTTCACCTTCTCTATTGTGCTTACGACCAATTCTGTTCTCAAAATATGCCGCTCTCCTACATTACTCCAACAAATAGGGGATCGATACTTTCTACCATATAATGCTTCAAACAGAGCCATCTGAATGCTCGCTTGGTAGCTATTATTGTTACTAATTCCACAAGATAGAGGTGGTCTTTCCATGATCCACCAAAGTCAAGCATATAACCTCTCAACAGATCTTCTAGCGTCTGAATAGTACGCTCTGACTGCCCATCAGTCTGAGTATGATAAGTCGTATTAAACTTCAGATGGGTACCCAAGCTTTCTTACATACTCTCCAGAAATGAGATGTAAATCTCGAATCCTGGTCTGACATGATGCTAACTAGAATACTGTACAGCTTCACTATTTGCTTCATGTACATGTCAGCTAAGACTTTCATGGACTGGCCCACTATAAAGGGTAAGAAGTGGGCTGACTTAGTAAGCCTATCCACGATCACCCAAACTGCATCTCTAGGACTCCGAGTAAATCCTGTGACAAAATCTATGGTAATGTGCTCCCACTATCACGACCCGCACCCTAGAGTAAGGGCACGAGACGTGGGTACGTCCAGCTTACGCCGCAGTGTCGGCAGTAGAACGCTGTCCTAGGTCAATCATCTAACAATATAAAGGTACCTGTACAGTTTATACTCTCTGAATGGAGGTGACATCACAATATACAGTCTCAATCACATCTAAGGTAGAAGAATGAAAGACAGATAGATAGATAGTAACTCAAAGAGAACAGTAGCATAGATGAAATAAGTCTAAGTGTCTAGGATACATAACATCCAGAATGTCAACTCATAATACAATACGTCTAAGGGTCTATACATCTCAACATCTCAAAATACAACTCAGAATGTGAGAGAAAATACAAGTAGAAAAGACTGTCTAGCTAAACTGGTCTAGACTACTGGAGCAACATCCTCAGCTGGTAGTGGATCCTGCTGAGGGTCCTCAACACAAGTGTCATCTAGTCCTGCTCCATAATATGTAGTCACCCATGCCTCATCCTCGTCCTCTGTAATATTTTCAACAGGTCCAGTCAGGACAAGAACGAGCACAATACATCTCACACAGTTCATATCAGGTTAGGAAATACGATACAGGCAATATAGTAAAATACAGGAAATGCTGAAAGGAAATATACGCTGTAAAAGAGATACCTGTAAGAAAATATCTACTGTATATAGAGAACTGTAAGTGACTAGTGATGTAGAGTACAAAATAGGCATATGAATGGCTAGAATTTATACATGATTACACTACTGAGTTTATACATGATTACACTACTTGGAATTATTCACATGTCTACTTCTACTCCCCCGTTTCCCCAATCAATACACAAGGATCTAGACAGGTTACGTTATTATACATTACTTCACATGAGGCTCATAAATGAGTATACGTGAAGTTATACATGAGAGCTCAGTAAACATGAGAGTACATGATCACATGAGTGCACATGCATGATAGAAGCATAGGAGTACATGATAAAAGTGAAACACACATAACATGAAGTACCCGATGCTCCCGAGAGGGATAATATCTCATGTAAAGATCCATATAGTACCAATCCGTGTTACCAACGTGACAGCATCAAGTAAAGTAATCTAGAGCAAGAAAGTAAAGCCTGAACAAGTATGAAACGGTCAGAGAATGTACTCGCCTGCTGTATGAATGTCTGTAGAGAATATGCTGTCTGAGGAGAGGTGTCTGGCTCCTGATCAGAGCAACACAAGTCACAATGTATTCTAAAGTCAAATAGTCAAAGTTAGGTCAACCATAGTCAAACTAGTTAGGGTTTTAGTCAAACTAGTTAAACTAGTCATTTTAGGTTAATCCTAGTCAATTCTAGGTTAATTAGGTCAAGTTTGACCTAAGGTTGACTTTGGTCAACTCTAGTCAAACAAGGGTCAACTAGTTAGGGTTTGGGTCATTAGGTCAATTAGGGTTAGCCCCTAATGCCATAGGCTAGTAACTTAGGCCATAGGCTAGTTGTCATAGGTTTCCATATAACCTATATTTAGAAAGTCATATATATATATATATATATATATATATATATATATATATATATATATATATATATATATATATATATATATATATATATATATATATATATATTATATATATATATATTTTATACATATATATATATATATATATATATATATAAATATATTATATATATATATATATATATATATATATATATTATATATATATTTATATATATATATTATATATATATATATATATATATATATATATATATAGACATACACAAGTCTATCTACTACCTATATATATCAATATATGTATACCCTATATATACTACAAATCACACTCATATATATATAATGACACAATATATAATCTAATACAATATATATATATATATATATATATATATATATATCAATATATGTATATATATATACAAAACATATATATAATACATATATATAGAGAGAAGTGACAGAGAGAATAGTGAGATAGAGTGAAAGTGGGAGAGTGTGAGAACTGGACAGGAAGGGGGGGTGTTCCAGATTTCTGGAACCAGAAATCACACACACACACCACACAGTTACACACACACACACACCTATATATATACATATATGTATATACACATGTACACACACGTATATACCCCCAAATTCCTCCTACACACACACATATATATACACTACGTATACATACACTGAAAACATAGAATTATATGTATAAATCATAACAAAAATCATTTTGAATTTCGATTTAGAAAACTGGAAAATGTCCCAATTTCAGAAAATAGGGTGTTACAAGTCTACCCTCCTAACAATAATTTCGTCCTCAAAATTTTTAAGACGAAACTGAAACTGATGAGAAGGATAGAAAATCATACCTCAAGGTACAAATAGATAAGGGTATCGCTCGCGCATCTCATCCTCCCGTTCCCAGGTGGACTCTCCTGGAGAATGATGCCTCCATGCGACACGAACCAATGGTATCGTCTGGTTCCTCAATGCCTTCTCCCGTCGATCCAGAATCTCAACAGGCTGCTCTGGATAACGAAGAGTAGGACCCACCTCGATCTCGGAATGATCAAGTACATGGCTAGGATCTGCCACGTACCGTCTCAACTGCGACACGTGAAATACGTTGTGGACTCCTACCAATGCTGGTGGTAAGTCTAGCCTGTAAGACACGTCACCGACTCTCCCGCTGATAACGAAAGGGCCGATGAAACGCGGGCTAAGCTTCCCACCTCCACCAAAATGTATCGTGCCACGTGTCGGAGATATCCTCAAAAATACCTGGTCTCCAACCTAATCACAAGCAAGGTCTCAATTTAATTATGATAATCAACATGGTTAACAAAACACAAACAAGACAACCTAATTCTAATCCTATCTCTAAACTGTACCTCAACCTAATTCTAATCCTACCTCTAAACTGTACCACAAACAAGACAACCTATATATATCAATATATGTATACCCTATATATAATACAAATCACACTCACATATATATAATGACACAATATATAATCTAATACAATATATATATATATATATATCAATATATGAAAATATATATATATATATATACAAAACATATATATAATACATATATATAGAGAGAAGTGACAGAGAGAATAGTGAGATAGAGTGAAAGTGGGAGAGTGTGAGGACTGGACAGGAAGGGGGGATGTTCCAGATTTCTAGAACCAGAAATCACACACACACACCACACAGTTACACACACACACCTATATATATACATATATGTATATACACATGTACACACACGTATATACCCCCAAATTCCTCCTACACACACACATATATATACACTACTTATACATACACTGAAAACATGGAATTATATGTATAAATCATAACAAAAATCTTTTTGAATTTCGACTTGGAAAACTGGGAAATGTCCCAATTTCAGAAAACAGGGTGTTACACCCACTTCCACTAAAAAATGGAAATCGCCTGCAACAATCCAGTTGATCTCTGGTGCTCTGCCTTCACTTGTTGACATACCAAACACTTGGCTACGAAATGAGCTATCTTTTGCTTCATTCCATGCCACCAATAATGGGTACATCTTGGTTTCTCCAGGGTATATAGAGTATATTGAGCTATATGCTTCCACCATCAATTATTTCCATAGCTCTCGTTTGGAACATATAGACGATCTCCACATCGTAATGTCCTATAAGGATGAGTCCTTAAACCAGTATTTGTGGGTAATGTTGCCTTGATTCTATCTACTAGTGATGATTGCACTTGAAGATTGGCTAGTACGCCATCAACTCCAGGCAATACAACTTATATTGCAAGTCTTCCAATATCTCCTTCTGATTGGTCAAGAAATACACTATTAGCTTATGGCTTAATGGATCTGCTACTAAGTTAGCCTTGCCTGGATGGAAGTACAACTCAATCTCATAGTCCTTCAATAGCTCCTACCATCGACATTGCCTTTTGTTCAGCTCTTTTTGTGAGAGGACATACATGAGGCTTTTATGATCGGTATAGATGTCTACCATCTCGCCATATAAGTAATGCTTCCAAAGTTCTATAGCGAAGATGACTACTACGAGCTCCAGATCATGGGTTGAATAATTTTTCTCGTGCACTCTCAATTGCCTTGAGGCATATGCTACTACTCGGCCATGCTGCATGAAGACACTTCCTAATCCCTTTCCAGATGTATTGCTATAAATCACAAATCCTCCTGGTCCTGATGGAAAGACTAGAATGGGTGCAGTGGTCATACATATCTTTAACTCATCAAAAGCTGCTTGACACTCGTCCGTCCATATGAACTCTTGGTCTTTGAAAGTCAACCGAGTCAGAGGTCCAGCTATCCGTGAGAAATCTTCCATGAACCTTCGGTAATAACCTATAAGTCCAAGAAAACTTCTCACCTTGGAGGCTGGGGTAGGAATGGGCCATCCCTTAGCTGTTGATATTCTTTCCGGATCTACCGATATACCATCTCTTGTGACATAATATCCAAGAAATGAAACCTTCTCAAGAAAGAAGTCATATTTGCTAAGCTTGGCATAAAGATTCTTCTTCCTTAAAGTTCCCAAAACTATTCGCAAATGTTACTCGTGCTCTTCGTGGCTTTTCGAAAATATTAAGATATCGTCTATAAAGACAACCATTAATTTATCCAAGTACTGATGGAAGATCTTATTCATGAGATGTATAAAGATGGCTAGACCATTAGTCAAAGCAAATGGCATAACCAAAAACTCATAGTGTCCATATATCGATCTGAATGCAGTCTTCGAAATATCCTCTTATCGTACCTTTAGCTGATGATAACCCGATCGCAAGTCGATTTTGGAAAACACGTTGGCTCCAGTCAACTGATCGAATAAATCATTGATGATAACCCGATCGCAAGTCGATTTTGGAAAATACTGAATCTGTATCCCCCATAACTGCATCTGCACTCCGGGCACGATCACCTCAATCCCAAGGCTCTCTAAGTCTGCAAGCAAATACCGATCCATGGTCAAACACATGGCTGTCGGATACCTACTCAAGACATCGGCAACCACGTTGGCCTTCCCTGGGTGATACTGAAGTAGGATGCCAAAATCCTTTATCAACTCTAGCCATCTGCGCTGCCTCATGTTCAACTCCTTCAGAGTGAACACATACTTTAAGCTCTTGTGATCTGTGAAGATCTCCACCCTCTCACCATACAGATAATGCTTCCACAACTTCAGAGCAAATATCACTGCTGCCAGCTCCAAGTCGTAGGTAGGGTAGTTCTTCTCATGGGGACGCAATTACCTGGAAGCATAGGCAATCACCTTCCCATGCTACTGCAAGACGGAACCCAGCCCCTTCCCTGAAGCATCACTATAAATAGTGAAACCACCTGATCCTGAAGGCAATGTCAGAATCGGAGCTGTCGTAAGCCGCTTTTTTAACTCATCAAAAGCTGCCTGACACTCCTCTGACCAAACATACTCAGCATCCTTCCGGGTCAACCGAGTCAACGGCTCTGCAACCTGGGAGAAATCCTGCACAAATCTCCGATAATATCCTGTCAGCCCCAGGAAACTCCTAATCTCTGCAACTGAAGTCGGCGCTGCCCATGCCTCAACTGCTACAATCTTCTTGGGGTCAACTGAGATACCATCTCCAGTCACCACATGCCCCAAGAAGTCTACCCGGTCTAAGAAGAACTCACACTTGGAGAGCTTTCCGTAAAGCTGCTCCTTCCTGAGAATCTCCAGCACTATCCTCAAATGCTCCTCGTGCTCCTCCTCAGTTTTAGAATATATCAAGATGTCGTCAATAAACACCACCACAAACTGATCCAGATACTGGTGGAACACCTTGTTCATAAGGTTCATAAACACTGCTGGTGCATTGGTTAGCCCAAACGGCATAACCAAAAACTCAAACTGCCCGTACCGCGTCCTAAAAGCGGTCTTGGGAATATCCTCCCCCTTCACCTTCACCTGGTGATATTTCGGCCTCAGATCAATCTTGGAAAATACCCGAGCTCCGCTCAACTGGTCAAAAAGATCGTCGATCCGCGGCAGTGGGTATTTGTTCTTGATCATGAGGTTATTGAGTGCCCTGTAGTCAATACACATCCGTACTGACCCATCCTTCTTCGGCACGAACAACACTGGTGCACCCCATGGAGACGAACTCGAGCGGATGAAGCCCTTGTCCTGTAGCTCATCCACCTGCTTCTTCAGCTCCACCAGCTCGCTGTTGTTCACCCGATAGACATGCTGAGAGATGGGCTTCGCTCCTGGAACCAAGTCTATCGAGAACTCTATATCTCTGTCTGGTGGCAATCCCGGCAACTCCTCTGGAAAAACATCCATATACTCTGCTATCAAGGGGTATGGAATCGCCTGCTCCTCGACCGAGACTCCACAAAAGACTCCGCTGCTCTACTCTGCCTGACGTCTGGAGTACTCGAACTCTGGCTCCCCCGGCGCTCTGAAGAGAACTCTACCCCCTCTGTAATTAATGCTGGCATGGTACCTGCTCAACCAATCCATGCCTAGTACTATATTGTAGTTCGGCAATGGCATTACGAGCAGGCTCACCTCCAACTCACGGCCTCCCAAAACTACTCTCCGACCCTTACAAATATCACTCACGAGGATAATGCAACCCCCGGTCGTGATCTTGTAAGTCCTAGGCAACGATTCAGCTACGATGCCGTGTCTAATCGCAAAAGATACTGATATGAAGCTATGCGAAGCACCGGAATCGAATAATGCAAAAGCTGGACTGGAGTCGAGAAGGATCGAACCTGCAATCAGCTCTCCTATCGCCTCTGCATCCTCTGCTGCCATGGTGAATCCTCGCCCCTACTGGCCTCCCCTGGCCTGCTGCTGGTGCTGGACGAACCTCTGCTACTGCGTCTACAGGGCTGGTCCCCTCTGCTGGCCTGCTGGAGCCCTGGCTCCTCCTTCCGGGCCTGCTCGTGCTATGTGGCACTCCCTCATCTGGTGGTCTGCTGAACCACACACCAGGTACTGGCCCAGCCTCTTCTGGAAATCATTGAAGGCGTGCCCAGGCTTCTTGCAGTAGGCACAAGTAATACCCTGTCTCTGACCCTGCTGGTGCTGTCTCGGCTGCTGCTGCTGATGAACTGGCCTTTGCTGGATCGGCTGTGGCTGAAACTGCCTCAGCTGCTGGTGCTGAAAGTAGGGCCTCTTGGCCTGGCCTCCGCTGCTGCTGCCCCCAACTGGGTCTCACCCCCTCTTGAGCCTAAGCTCAAGATCATCCTCTGCCAACAAGGCTTCCGTCAAGATCTCCTGGAATGTGGCATCCCGGTTGCCCTTGGTTAAGGACTTGACCTCCTTGACTAGACCCTTCCGGAACCTCTGGGCCTTCGTCGTCTCGCTCAAGCCATCTACGAACCTGCCGAGGCGGCCAAACTCCCCTGCGTACTCCTCCACCGAAAGACACCCCTGGACTAGGCTCTCGAACTGCGTCTCCAAGGCCCTGAGTGCTGAATCTGGGAAGAACTTCTTCTTGAATAAGCCCTTGAACTGCTCCCAAGTCTGCCCAGCTACCCCCACCATGGGGTCTGACTGATACCAGGTGCGAGCAAGATCTCGCATCCGGCTAGCTGCGGCCTCGATCTGAAGATCTGCTGGTATCCTGGCCAGGCGGAAGATCTCCTCTATATGCTCGATCCACTCATCGGCATCTAGGATCCCCTCTGTCCCTAGAAAGTCTCCCGGGCTCATCTTCTGAAACTGCTCTATCCCCGGTGTCCTCGGCTGATGGACCACTGGTCGAGCTGCAACCGTCGTAAGGGCCAACTCCATGCCCCTGTCCTGTCGAGCCTGCTGCCGGACCATGAACTGCGAACATCTGCACTGCATCCACGTATCCTGTAGGCGGCGGCTGCTGGAAAGTATCCTCTGGGATGACCGGGTCCTGCCTCCGAGCCGGTGGAAGCGAACCCCCTTTGCTGCTGTCGAGGTCTCAATACGAGCAGAGGTGGCAGGATCTGCAGTCCCCTGGCCCCGCTGTACTAACTGGGAGGTAGCAGTCCCCTCCATAGCATCCCCATGAATGGTATACTGCGATCGAGTCTCTACCATCCTGAAGATAGACAAACAAGAGTATCAATTTCTGAGAAAGAAGCGAAATAACAAAGGCGGACAGTTAAAATTCAAAGGATCAGCTGACAATAAGGATTTAGATGGCAATAAAAGAATTTTTCCTAAAGTGATTGAGTACCTTAAAATTAATGTCCTATATTCTACTGTAGGCTGTAGTGATACTCTAATTCGAATACCACTACACTTCTAGTCTACACCTGCATGGGCCACCACTAAAAACGTGTCACGACCCGCACCCTAGAGTAAGGGCATGAGACGTGGGTACGTCCAGCCTACGTCGCAGTGTCGGCGGTAGAACGCTGTCCTATGTCAACATACATCTAACAATATATCTCTAAACAGTTTATACTTCCCGAATGGGGGTGACATAGCAGTAAATGAACTCAATCACAACTAAGGAAGAGATAGCACGATATGAAATAGAACTCAAGGAAAATAGATGATAAAGTAGTCTAAGATAATCCCAGCAATATCCAGAGGTACATGGTCTCAGCTACTGAATGAAAGAATATATACAACTCAGAAACTCTGAACAGAAAATAAGTCTAGCTAAACATGTCTCAAGGCAACATAAAATAAGATAAGCCTAACTAAACTAGTCTAGGCAATGGGGGTGATGTCCTCAGCTAGAGCTGGGTCCTCCTGAGGGTACAGCTCGCAAGTGTCGTCTAAGGCTGCCCCGTAGAAAGTATCCAGACAGGCCTCCTCCTCGTCCTCTGTAATATTTTTAATAGGTCCAGTCAGGACAGGAGCGAGCATAGTACATCTCAACAGTTCATAGCAGGTTAGAAAATATAATCATGCATTAAAGTAAGATACAGGTACTGAAAGAAATGTTGTATGTAAACAGAGAGAGAGCTGTAATAGAAATATATACTATAAATAGAGACTAACAGTGGCTAGTGAGTCAGAGTACAATAATAGACATGTAAATGGCATAGGAGATTCTGACAAGACACTATGGAAGAGATTCTGATAAGATACTACTTGGGTATTATTCACATGTCTACTTCTACTCTCCCGTACCCCCAATCAATACACAAGGATCCAACCAGGTTATGTTATGATTCCATGCAAAGCCCCCGAAGGGTGATACATGGATGTCCCATAAATAGGGATTCTAGGAGATTCTAGGATACCCAGTAAATGGGATAAGAGATTCTAGGAGACTCTGTGATCATAAGGGTATATGTCACAAGTGATCAAAGAACCAGTGAAGCATAGTGATACGCCATGTAAGTGAAACGCACAGAACATGTAGTACCCGATGCTCCCTAAGGATAACATCTCAAGAAGGGATCCATATAGTACCAATTCGTGTGACCAACGTGACAGTAACAAGTAAAGTAATTTAATGTAGGAAATAATTCTAAGCAGGATATGAAATGATCAGAGAATGTACTCGCCTAGTATCTGAGTGTCCAATATGAAAGTACTGTCCGAGGAGTGGTATCTGGCTCCTAATCAGAACAGCACAAGTCACAACAAGTCTAAAATAGTAAAATAAAGTTCTACTATGCATTCTACATGAGTCTAGGTCAATCTAGGCCAAAGTCAACTCTTGGTCAACTCTGGTCAACCCTAGAAGTCAAACTAGGTCAACTATGGTCAAACTAGGTCAAACAAGTCTAGACTAGTCTACATTGGCCTATACTAGGCCACTCAACCTACACTAGCTAGTACACAACACTACTAGGCTATCTAGACCAACAACACATGTTATATGTTATCTAACACAACATATAAATACACTAGCTTTAGGTTATCATACATATACATTAGGAACTAACATATATATATATATATATATATATATATATATATATATATATATATATATATATATATATATATATAGATATAGGCTCAAACATATATGCATATAGGTATATACTACATATATTATATATTGCATACATACTTATACATCAACCTACAATTAGGAAGAATAGGAAATAGAGAGAGAGGGTATATGTGTGTGAATGTGAGTGCTTGTGTGTATTAAGGAGTGAGGGTGTGAGAGAGTGAACATGGTGTATGGCTGTGTGTGTGTATGTGTAACTGTTGTTCAGTCACAAGAGAGTGTGAGGGTGTGAGAAATAGTGTCAAAACCTGGACTGAAAAGGGGTGAAAACCATGCACAGAAAACAGAAACTGAAATCAATTCAGTCTAATACAAATCCCATGTTTTGAAGGGAACACAAACACTATTATACACATTAGAAACATCAATACACTATATGAAATCTCAGGTTTTCAACCTATAGATTCTAAATTCAGTTTTGAACTCAAACTCCCACAAAATCAAACCAAAATTGACATATAACTAGATTACATATAGGTAAACCATATTAGGTTGTAAAACATGCAATAAACAGTGATTAAGTAGGCTAAAACAATTGCCAAAATTCAGAACTGAAACTAAATTCACATGTAAATATAGGGAAAACTGAACCTAGTTTCCAGTTTTCATTCTAAGCCCATTTTGATTTCAATAAACCACCAAATCACACCAAATCGAACACACACTAAGGAATCATATAGGAAGATCAATATGAGGTTTGACACCACTCTATTAAACAGTATACAATGGTTAAAAAACTACCAAAATTCATATATTCAAAACTGAAAAAACTGGAAATGGGAAAACTGTTATCACAGTTTCAGAAATTAGGGGTAATCGAGATTTCAATAAGAAATTAAGCTAAAATACGAACCCATTGGTTGGTAATCAAAACATATATTACATATGTGTCCTACAATGTCATTGTGTCCAAGCACGAGGACACAATGTGTCAAAACAAATCAAAACACAAAACAGTGCAATAACTGTGCCATTCCTCGTGCACGTGTTCACGGGGTTCGTGTACACGACACAACACGACACAGACCTCGTGGTCGTGTCCAAGTGTCGACTAGGTCTAGGGCTAGGACACCCTAATATGGGTCTACGACACGTGTGTCAGTGACACGACACACGTATCAGTGTTCTAAAACAACTGAACCCAGTTCAGTACAAAAGCAATGCACGTGTTTGTGCGTGTCCGACACGACACGTGGGGGTCTGAGACTCGACACACATCGTGTCAGTCATGAGGACGACCCCTGTGTCAAGTGTCGCGTGTCGACGTGGCGTGTCCTGACAGTTGTGGCCCTCGAACAGCAGGGGATCAAACCTGAGCGCGCGCACGCGTGTATGCACCGCGTGTCCACGCGTCGATTCTGACACGACATGAAACAAAGATGCCCTCAGACAAAGAAAAATGCATAAGCGACATCAAAAACAATTTTCCTATTCAAAAGCTTTCTAGAAATTAGGTTGAAATGTCCTTTGGGACATTTCAACAAACACCTACTGCGGGTTCCTGATACGTGTCCAAAACGGACACGAAACCTATGAAACTCGACACGAAACTAATGCAACCACTTAGGGGACTCCTAGGGCTTCCTAAATGTATAAAGAAATCGAAATTTCATTGAGAAATGAAGAAGTTACCAATAGATGAACTTTCTAGAAAATCTCCCTTTGATGAGCTCCTCTCCTTGATATCCCAATCCAACAAATCAACAACAAACTGAAATAAAACTCCAATAACAGCAAGTATAGGTATATTAAAACCTAATGGAAAAGATTTGAATGAACAAGGACATGAAATAGAAATTTCTATGGATTAAATGAAGTAGGAACAAACCTCTTTCTAAACTTGAACTTTCCTAAAAAGAGGCAACCCTAAACTAAGAGAGTATTTATAGAGTTGGGTTCTCAAGGAGAATATGGTGGCCGGCCACAATGTCTAGGGCTAGGGTTTTGTAATTCTTGGGCTTTGGGCCAATCTACATGGCTATGACTTAAATTGATTTATCAAAGGTTCTAAATCATAAGTCATGACTTATGACTTTATAATTCCTATTGCTAACTAGAGTCTATTGACCAAACCAAGGGTTAGCTTAGGTTAGACTAGAGTCATATAACCTAACCAAGTCCATACTAACTAGGGTTAGCTTCTAGGTTGGTCTACAAGGGTCAAAACTAGTCAAAGTCAACCTAGTCAACCCTCATCCAAACAATTCCAAAATAATTCCTAAAAATTCCCATAAATTCAAATAAATTCTAATAAATTTAAATTACCCCAAAAATGTCAAAAATACCCTCAAACTAGAAATGTGGTAGTGACACTATCTCTATGTATATATAACATATATATGGCTATATGTGTACGTGAGCCTATAGCTATATATCAATGTCTAACCTAATGTCAATATGTAAATGATAGTGTAGGGTGTATGGAAATTTCAATGTGTAATGTGATATACATATTCTATTTGTGTATGTAGATATACATATACATATATGTGAATAGTGATATATATATATATATATATATATATATATATATATATATATATATATATATATATATATATATAAAAAATATATATATATATATATATATATTAAAAAAAAAAAAATATATATATATATATATATATATATATATATGGTATTTGGCCTAGTGTATGGCTATTGCCTAGAGGATAGGGCCTATGGCCTATAACCTAGATGACATAGCCTAGGGCTCTTAGCCTATGGGTGTGGCTTGAATGCCAGTCTAGAGTCTAGTTGGACTTGTATAGCTTTGATTAGACCTAGAATAGACTAGTTAGACTAGTATAGACTTGTTTGACTTAGGTTTGACCTAGTTGACCTAGTTTGACTTGACCTAGTTTGACTTCTAGGGTTGACCAGAGTTGACCAAGAGTTGAGTTTGGTCGAGATTGACCTGGATTCATGTAGTATGCATTGAATTGCATCTTATTATCATTTTAGACTTATAGTGACTTGTACTGTTCTATAGGAGACAGACACCACTCCTCGGACAGTAGATATTCTATATCCTATTAGAATTATTCTCCTGCTTTAAATTACTTTACTTGATGCTGTCACGTTGGTCACACGGATTAGTACTATATGGATCCTTTCTTGATATATTATCCCCTCCGGGAGCATCGGATACTACATGTTCTGTGCGTTTCACTTACATTGTGTATCACTATGCTTCATGGTTCATTGAATCACTTGTGACATGTACTCTCATGATCACAGAGTCTTTCTTGAATCCCCCATTTATGGGACTATCATGTACCTCCCTTTTTTAAGAAGGGTAGATTTATCACTACCACATTTTTAGCTTGAGGTATTTTAGTCATTTTGTAAATTTGAATTATTTGAATTATTGAAGTGGTGATTGTTATTTTTGACTTTGACTAGTTGAGACTTTGGAGACTAACCTAGATGTTGACTCTAGCTATGGTGGCTTGATTAGCATGGTGGGACCCTATTCTAACTTAACTCCACCCAAGTTTAGTCATTTAGAATCAAGTTTGTAATAGGAGAAATAAAGACTAGGTTCAATGACTTGTGACTTGTGAATTGATTTTCTTTACTAATGAAACTTGGCCCATAGCCCATTAGTGAAACCATAACCCTAATTTCTTCCTATAGTGGACGACCACATTGAGAATCCTTCCTATAAAGTCTCTCATTCACTTGTTCTTGCATCGGATACTACATGTTCTGTGCATTTCACTTATATTGAGAATCCCTCTTATAAAGTCTCTCAGGGAGCATCGGATACTACATGTTCTGTGCGTTTCACTTACATTGTGTATCACTATGCATCATGGTTCATTGAATCACTTGTGACATGTACTCTCATGATCACAGAGTCTTCCTTGAATCCCCCATTTATGGGCATTTCCTAGAATCCCTATTTATGGGACTATCATAGTCCCGAATCGGGGCCATTACATGAATCATAACATAACCTGGCTGGATCCTTGTGTATTGATTGGGGGTACGAAGGAGTAGAAGTGGACATGTGAATAATATCCAAGTAGTGTAGCATCAGAATCATTCTGTAGTGTAGCATCAGAATCATCATATGCCATTTACATGTCTATATTGTACTCTGACTCACTAGCCACTGTTAGTTCTCTACTTATAGTAGATATTTCTATTACAGTTCTCTCTCTGTTTACATTCTGTACTTTCTTTCAGTTTCCTGTATCTTACTTTACTGCATGATTATATTTTCTAACCTGCTATGATCTGTTGAGATGTATTGTGCTCGCTCCGTCCTGATTGGGCACCGTTGATATGTTTACAGAGGACGAGGAGGAGGCTGGTGTTGACACTTTTTATGGGACAGCTCTAGATGATACCTGTGATCCGGATTCCCAGCCGGATCCACTAGCTATAGAGACTGAGGCTCCCTAGTCTAGGTTTTACTATTTCTGTCATTTGAGATCTGGATTGTATATATTCTTTCATATTCTGTAGTTGAAACTTTATATTTCTGGATGTTTGCTGAGTTGCTATCTTAGACACTTAGACTCTTCTGATCATCTGTATTTCATTTGAGTTCTATATCATATCGTACTTCTTCTTCCTTACTTGTGATTGAGTTTACATTCTGCTATGTTACCACCATTCGGAGAGTATAAACTGCTTAGCCTTATACTGTTAGATACATGAGACCTAGGACAGCGTTCTACCACCGATACTGCGGCGTAGGCTGGATGTACCCATGTCTCGTGTCCTTACTCTAGGGTGCGGGTCGTGACATATTTTTAGTGGTGGCCCATGCAGGTCTAGACTAGAAGTGTAGTGGTATTCGAACCAGAGTATCACTACAGCCTGCAGTAGGATATAGGACATTAGTTTTCAAGGTACTCAATCACATTAGGAAAAACTCTATTCTTGCCATCTAAATCCTTAATGTCAATTGAATTCTTTTGAATTTTTAACTGTCCGCCTTTGTTATATCGCTTCTTTCTCAGCAATTGATACCCTTATTTGATCTGTCTTCAGGATGGTGGAGACGCGATCATAGCGTACCATTCATGGGGATAGTGTAGAGGGGACTGCTACCTCTCAGCCAGTTCAGCAGGGTCAGGAGGCTGCAGCTCCTGCCACCTCTGCTCGTATTGGGACTTCAGCAGCAGCAGCAGGGGGTATGCCTCCACCATCTCGGAGGCAGGACCCAGTCATCCCAGAGGTGCCTTTCCAGCAGCCGCCGCCTACAGGATACGTGGACGTGGCACAGATGTTCGCCTACTTTCAGCAGTTTATGGAGGTGCAGCAGGCCCGGCAGGCCAGGAGCATGGAGTTGGCCCTTACGACAGTCGCAGCTCGACCAACAGTCCAGCAGCCGAGGACACCTGGGATAGAGCAGTTCCAGAAGATGAGCCCCAGAGACTTCCTGGGGACGGAGGGAATTTTATATGCTGACGAGTGGATCGAGGATATAGAGGAGATCTTCCGCCTGGCCCGAATATCGGCAGATCTCCAGATAGAGGCAGCAGCTAGTGGGATGCGAGATCTTGCTCGCACCTGGTATCAGTCAGACCCCAGGGTGGGGGTAGCTGGACAGACCTGGAAGGAGTTTAAGGGCTTCTTCAATAAGAAGTTCTTTCCAGATGCAGCGCTCCGAGCCTTGGAGTCGCAGTTTGAAAGCTTAGTTCAGGGGAGCCTGTCAGTAGAAGAGTACGCTGGGGAGTTCGGCCGCCTCGGCAGATTCGTAGAGGGCTTGAGCGAGACGACGAAGGCCCAGAGGTTCCGAAAGGCTCTGGTCAAGGAAGTCAAGTCCTTGACCAAGGGCAACAGGGATGCCACTTTCGAAGAGATTTTGACGAAAGCTTTATCGGCTGAGGACAGATTATCACTTGTGCTTACTGCAAGAAGCCCGGGCATGTCTCCAATGAGTGCCGGAAGAGGCTGGGCCAGTGCCTAGTGTGTGGTTCAACAGATCACCAGATGAGAGAGTGTCGCATGGGACGAGCAGCTCAGGGAGCAGCAGTCAGAGCTCCAGCAGGCCAGCAGAGGGGACCAGCCCTGCCGACACAGTAGCAGAGGTTTGTTCAGCACCAGCAGCAGGCCAGAGGAGGCCAGCAGGGGCGAGCTTTCGCCATGGAGGCCGAGGATGCAGAGGTGATAGGAGAGGTGATCGCAGGTTCGGTTCTTCTCGACTCCAGTCCAGCTTTTGCATTATTCGATTCTGGTGCTTCACATAGTTTCATATCAGTATCATTGATTAGACACGGTATCATAGCTGAATCGTTGCCTAGGACTTACAAGATCACGACCGGGGATGGCATTATCCTCATGAGTGATGTTTGTAAGGGTCGGAGTGTTTTTTGGAGGCCGTAAGTTGGAGGTGAGCCTGCTCGTAATGCCATTGCCGAACTACGATATAGTACTCGGTATGGATTGGTTGAACAGGCACCACGCCAACATTGATTGCAGAGGGGGTAGAGTTTCTTCAGAGTGCCGGGGGAGCCAGAGTTCGAGTACTCCAAACGTCAGGCGGAGCAGAGCAGCGGAGTTTTCTGCGGAGTCTCGGTTGAGGAGCAGACGATTCCACACCCTTGATAGCAGAGTATATGGATGTTTTTCCAGAGGAGTTGCCTGGATTGCCACCAGACAGAGACATTGAGTTCTCGATAGACTTGGTTCCAGGAGCGGAACCCATCTCTCAGCACGTCTATCGAGTGAACAACAGTGAGTTGGTAGAGCCGAAGAAGCAAGTGGATGAGTTGTAGGACAAGGGCTTCATCCGTTCGAGTTCGTCGCCATAGGGTGCACCAGTATTGTTTGTACCGAAGAAGGATGGGTCAGTACGGATGTGTATTGACTGCAGGGCACTTAACAACCTAACGATCAAGAACAGATACCCACTGCCGCGGATCGATGATCTCTTTGATCAGTTGAGCGGAGCTCGGGTGTTCTCCAAGATTGATTTGAGGTCAGGTTATCACCAGGTGAAGGTGAAGGGGGAGGATACTCCCAAGACCGCTTTTAGGACGCGGTACGGGCAGTTTGAGTTTTTGGTTATGCCGTTTGGGCTGACCAATGCACCATCAGTGTTTATGAACTTAATGAACAAGGTGTTCCACCAGTACCTGGATCAGTTTGTGGTGGTGTTCATTGACGCCATCTTGGTGTATTCGAAGACCGAGGAGGAGCAGAGGAGCATCTGAGGATAGTGCTGGAGACTCTCAGGAGGGAGCAGCTTTATGGGAAGCTCTCCAAGTGTGAGTTCTTCTTGGACCGGGTTGACTTTTTGGGGCATGTGGTGACTGGAGATGGGATCTCAGTTGACCCCAAGAAGATCGTAGCAGTTGAGGCATGGGCAGCGCCAACTTCAGTGGCAGAGATCAGGAGTTTCTTGGGGCTGGCAGGATATTATAGGAGATTTGTGCAGGATTTCTCCCGGGTTGCAGAGCCGTTGACTCGGTTGACCCGGAAGGATGCTGAGTATGTTTGGTCAGAGGAGTGTCAGGCAGATTTTGATGAGTTGAAGAAGCGGCTTACGACAACTCTGATTCTGACATTGCCTTCAGGATCAGGAGGATTCACTATCTATAGTGATGCTTCAGGGAAGGGGCTGGGTTGTGTCTTGCAGCAGCATGGGAAAGTGATTGCCTATGCTTCCAGGCAATTACATCCCCATGAGAAGAACTACCCTACCCATGACCTGGAGCTGGCAACAGTAATTTTTGCTCTGAAGTTATAGAAGCACTATCTGTATGGAGAGTGGGTGGAGATTTTCACAGATCACAAGAGCTTAAAGTATGTGTTTACACAGAAAGAGCTCAATATGAGGCAGCACAGATGGCTAGAGTTGATGAAGGACTTTGACATCCTACTTCAGTATCACCCAGGGAAGGCCAACGTGGTTGCCGATGCCGTAAGTAGGTATCCGACAGCCATGTGTTTGACCATGGATCGGCACTTGCTTGCAGACTTGGAGAGCCTTGGAATTGAGGTGATCGTGCCCGGAGTGCAGATACAGTTATGGGGCCTTCAGATACAGTCAAACTTGATGGAGAGGATCAAGGACACAGTTTGAGGACGTTGCTTTGCGGTGTCTCCGAGAGCAGGTTCGAGCAGGATTGGTGGATGGTGAGTTTTCTCTTGCAGAGGATGGTGCCTTGCGGCACGGTTCCAGGTTATGTGTGCCCAGCAGAGATCTCAGGAAGAAGGTTATGCAGGAGGCCCACAGATCTCAGTACTCTATACACCCTGGTGCCGACAAGATGTACCGAGATCTGAAGGAGCATGTCTGGTGGTACGGGATGAAGCGGGAGGCAGCCCACTTCGTAGCTAGATGCTTGGTCTGTCAGCAGGTCAAGGCAGAGAGGCAGAGGCCCGGAGGATTATTGTAGCCGTTGCCCATTCTAGAGTGGAAGTGGGAGCATATCAATAAGGATTTCGTATCTGGGTTGCCGCGTACACCAGGAGGGAAAGATGCGATTTGGGTCATCGTTGACAGGTTGACCAAATCGACCCACTAATTGCCATTCAAGGTGGGTACGTCTACAGAGAGGCTTACGGAGATGTACATGCGGTAGATTGTCAGGATTCACGGGGTTCCGGTCAGCATCGTCTCGGATCGGAATAGTTGCTTTACTTCCCATTTCTGGAGGAGTCTGCAGACTAGCTTGGGCACTCAGCTCAAGTTTAGTACTGCATACCACCCCCAGACGGACGGACAGTCAGAGAGGACTATTTAGACGCTCGAGGATATGCTGCGGACGTGCGTCTTAGACTTTGGAGGTTCCTGGAAGGATCATCTACATTTGGTGGATTTTGCTTACAATAACAGCTTTCAGGCCAACATTGAGATGTCACCATTCGAGGTACTGTATGGACGTAGATGTCGTACACCCTTATCTTGGGATGATGTTTATGAACGAGCTTTACTGGGACCAGAGATGGTTGTTGACGCAGCCGAGAATGTGAAAAGCTCATCAGGGACAGACTTGCGCGTGGCGTAGGACAGACATCGGCACTGGGCCGATAGCCACCGGAGGCCGCTGGAGTTTGAGGTACAGATTAGAGTAGGATTAGATTTAGGTTTGTTTATTTGTGTTTTGTTGAATCATGTTTGTTTATCATAGTTAATTTGAGACCTTGCTTGTGATTAGGTTGGAGACATGGTTTTTCTGCGGATATCTCCGACTCGTGGTACGATACGTTTTGGTGGAGGTGAGAAGCTTAGCCCGCGCTTCATCGGACCTTTCGTGATCAGCGGGAGGGTCGGTGATGTGGCTTACAGGCTAGACTTGCCACCTGCACTAATGGGTGTCCACAACGTATTCCATGTATCACAGTTGAGACGGTACGTGGCTGACCCTAGCCATGTGCTTGATCATTCGGAGATTGAGGTTGGACCTACTCTCAGTTATCCAGAGCAGCCTGTGGAGATTCTGGATCGCCGAGAGAAGGTACTGAGAAACCAGGTGATACCCTTGGTTCGCGTCGCATAGGCATCATTCTCCAGAAGAGTCTACCTGAGAGCGGGAGGATGAGATGCGCGAGCGATACCCTTATCTTTTTGGACCGTGAGGTATGATTGTCTATCCTTCTCATTGTTAGTTCGTCTTCCAATTTCGAGGACAAAATTTTTTTAAGGAGGGTAGATTTGTCACTACCACATTTCTAGTTTGAGGGTATTTTTGTCATTTTTGAATTATTTGAATTTAATATATTATTTGGAATTTAAATTGATTAATTAGATTGGTGTCATTTAAATATTAATTAATTAATTTTCATGTGGTTTAGATTAGCCTAACCTAGATTGGACCTAACCTAGATTAGTCATAGCCAGTCTAGTTAGCCACAATGAGTCTTAGTTAGTATTGGCTAGTGGGTTAAGTCATGATTAGTTAGGTTGGAGTGGTTTGCAACTTGACTAGGAAGGAGCCCTAGATTCTAGGCCATTCAAATAGGCTTGATGCATTGCTAGCCCTTAGATGCCCCTAATACCCTAACCCTAATGAGTGGCCGGCCTAGGGATCTCCCCCCCCCCTTGCCTATAAAATCTCTCTTGAAAGTTGTGCCTCTTTTCATCCATTCCACCATTTTCCTAAGAAAAAGGTTTGTCTTCATTTTAATTTCTTCATAGTTTATTCAATAATGATCCATTTTCATTGAGATTTCTTCCATAGTATTCTAAATATTGTTCTCCTACTGTTGGTGGAGTCAAATCTCAGGTTTGACACAATTTGGAGACTTTGAGTAGCTAGTGGAGAGCTCCTCCTTGAAGGTTTTTGTTTGTGAAGAGCACACCTAGGTAAAACTCTATTCCTCCCATGAAAATATTTTCTTTGCATAATCACCAAGCCCTAGGTGTCCTTGTACTGTAGGAATAGGATTTGTACCCTCTCGTGTCCTGTACATGTCCGTATCGGACACGTATCAGTAGGTGAACGCAAGTGTTCGACGAAATGCCACAGTGGGCATTTCGATCGAGTTTTTAAATTGTGTTTGAATAGAAAGTTGTTTTTTGATGTGGCTTATGTGTTTTTGCTCGACTGAGTGTGTCTCGTGTCGTGTCGGTGTCGTGTCGTACCCGTGCACACGCGCATGTGAGCTGTACTGCCCTGCTGCCAGCAGGCTCGTACGAGCTATCTATGGCACATGGGCACGTGTTCTTTGACTTGGAGCTCGGGGCAGTGTCTGACACGACACTCCCCAAGTCTCGTGTCTTTTGGTTTCGTGTCGAGTGCAGGATTCACCCCGCACTGGACACGCGCACCAGTCGACTGAACCCAGTCCAGTGCATTGGGTTTGTCCGTGATGTTGGACACGTTGTGTCCTGATTTTGGACACCATATTTATTGTATGACACGTGCCTATATGGTACATTAATTACCTACCTAGATTTTATTAAATAATTGCTATTTTAATGAGGGAATGGAAAAATCCCTAACCGACTGATACACTAATGTATCAGTGATCTTTAATCCACTATTTTTCCATTCGATTACATGTTAAATTTAATATCATATTTTGCTATGATTAATTTATTGTACATTAAATAGCATGTTATCTGTGTGGGAGTTTAGTTGTATTGTGATTATTGAATGGGATTTGAATATGGAAATTAGATTTGGACTGACTGATTTGGGTTGAACCTGTGAGATGTTGAATACCTGAGTTTATGTTGATTCACTGAATGTGTTAACTGAGATATAGTTAAATAGGATTCCTGAGAATTTATCATAAGATTTGTAACTCACTGATTTAAACTGAGACACAAGCTCTAAATTGCCTAAATGCACATTGTTAATTTGTACATTGTCACAAGGAATCACTGTCTATGAGATTCCTGAGAATTTTTGAAATATAATATATGTTAGTTTTGTTAGGAATTAAACTGAAATTAGTTTTGATTCACTGATTAAAAGATGAAAACCTGGAAACCTGAGCTATAATCCATTCTTGTCACTTGAGTTTGATTCACCTGGGTTTAAATTATGAAACCTGGAACTTCTTTGTATTCACTGAAATGTTTCACTGAACACATGTACACTGATTGGCATATCACACAGTTTAAGGAAATCTGAAAACTTACACAGGCCATTCCCTAAAAACCTGACACCATCATATTGTTTCCTGGGTTTTCAGCACACACATAGGACAACCCCACATTCCTGTCAGCACATATGTTTCCTGTGAGCTCACCTTGCACACACACACACACTTGTTAACTGTACACTGAATTTTACTTTGAACTGAATTGCATTGGAGGGGTTTGGTTGAATTGAATTGATTTCTTTTCCTTTCCCTTCCTTCTCTGTTTCTTTTACTGAGTTTATAGCCCACTGTCCAAACCATTGCCATGCTCACATGTACACTATCACATATACCTCTATCTATCTCTATGTATATATAATATATATGGCTATATGTGTATGTGAGCCTATAGCTATATATCAATGTCTAACCTAATGTCAATGTGTAAATGATAGTGTAGGGTGTATGGAAATTTCAATGTGTAATGTGATATACATATTCTATTTGTGTATGTAGATATATATACATATATGTGAATAGTGATATATATATGGTATTTGGCCTAGTGTATGGCTATTGCCTAGAGGATAGGGCCTATGGCCTATAACCTAGATGACATAGCCTAGGGCTGTTAGCCTATGGGTGTGGCTTGAATGCCAGTCTAGAGTCTAGTTGGACTTGTATAGCTTTGATTAGACCTAGAATAGACTAGTTAGACTAGTATAGACTTATTTGACTTAGGTTTGACCTAGTTGACCTAGTTTGACTTCTTGGGTTGACCAGAGTTGACCAAGCGTTGACTTTGGTCTAGATTGACCTAGATTCATGTAGTATGCACTGAATTGCATCTTATTATCATTTTAGACTTATAGTGACTTGTACTGTTCTATAGGAGACAGACACCATTCCTCGGACAGTAGATATTCTTCAGATACTCAGGATACAGGCGAGTACATTCTCTGATCATTTCACATCCTGTTAGAATGATTCTCCTGCTTTAAATTACTTTACTTGATGCTGTCATGTTGGTCACACGGATTAGTACTATATGGATCCTTTCTTGAGATGTTATCCCCTCAGGGAGCATCGGATACTACATATTCTGTGCGTTTTACTTACATTGTGTATCACTATGCTTCATGGTTCATTGAATCAGTTGTGACATGTACTCTCATAATCACAGAGTCTTCCTTGAATCCCCATTTATGGGTATTTCCTAGAATCCCATTTATGGGACTATCATGTACCACCCTTCGGGGGCCGTTACATGAATCATAACATAACCTGGCTGGATCCTTGTGTATTGATTGGGGGTACGGGGGAGTAGAAGTGGACATGTAAATAATATCCAAGTAGTGTAACATCAGAATCATTCCGTAGTGTAGCATCAGAATCATCCTATGCCATTTACATGTCTATATTGTACTCTGACTCACTAGCCACTGTTAGTTCTCTACTTATAGTAGATATTTATATTACAGTTCTCTCTCTATTTACATTATGTACTTTCTTTCAGTTTCTGTATCTTACTTTACTGCATGATTATATTTCTAACCTGTTATGATCTGTTGATATGTATTGTGCTCGCTCAGTCCTGATTGGGCACCGTTGATATGTTTACAGAGGACGAGGAGGAGGCTGGTGTTGACACTTTTTATGGGACAGCTCTAGATGATACCTGTGATCCGGATTCACAGCCGGATCCACTAGCTATAGAGACTGAGGCTCCCTAGTCTAGGTTTTACTATTTCTGTCATTTGAGATCTGGATTGTATATATTCTTTCATATTCTGTAGTTGAAACTTTGTATTTCTAGATGTTTGCTGAGTTCTTATCTTAGACACTTAGACTCTTCTGATCATCTGTATTTCATTTGAGTTCTATATCATATCGTACTTCTTCTTCCTTAGTTGTGATTGAGTTTACATTCTGCTATGTCACCCCCATTCGGAGAGTATAAACTGCTTAGCCTTATACTGTTAGATGCATGAGACCTAGGACAGCGTTCTGCCGCCGACACTGCGGCGTAGGCTGGACGTACCCATGTCTCGTGCCCTTACTCTAGGGTACGGGTCGTGACACCAGCACCGCAGAAAGATTGCCCTAATCCAGTGTGATGCATGTGCGAGGCTGGAGTTGTGCTCGCATAAGACATGAACGTCAATGTTGTGGTTATCATCGAAACAATCAAGACACTTTCATTTTTACCCAAGTAATATATCAATCCATTCTCAAATTCCCCGATGCATTTAGACATCCCCAAGTATGTTTACATAACAATCACCTTGCATAACTTGTTTTACGTTTTAGACAAGTATTATCTTCCTTTCACATGAATTCCATTCGTTATAATCATCGGTATCATCCGAATTGACATCAAATTAACTTGCATTATTCATCCAACAACATTGTTCAACATAATTTTTGTTCATTCGATCAAAGTATCCTCAAGTTATTGCTTATCGTCTTTGATACGCCTCAATACCATCGTCGATGTGTATAACTTGAACATCTTTCTTTCTCATAAACTCAATTCGTTGCAATTACTGTTATCATCCTAACTAGAATACGACTCAAGTCTCCTACGCATCAAGGTCCATCTCGTTGTAGCTAACTATCATCACCAGTGACATGATTTTCAATTCCTTATAATCATTCTCGTATTCCCAAATTACACTTCCAAATCGTGCTATCAACTCTACGCACTGACTCAAATGCCTTCGTACGATTCTTCGCATCTAGGGAACTCATTCCGAACAAGTCTTCGCACTACTCAACTCAAATTCGACCGAGTCAACTATTTTCTCAACACAAAATTCCCTTGCCATTCGCAGCCCAACAAATTCTTGTTCGACTCATAATCAATTGAGGTGAGTCCGCATCTGATCGTACAAACACAATTCATTGAAGCATTCTTGCACGAACGTTCCCACTCGAGTCTCAACACTACCTCGTTTGTCGCAGAGAAACTTATCACGACACACACATTCGTCTCGACGTAATCTATCGCAATCCTCAAACGGTCTGACATAGATGTCGCTAAGTGGTATTGCATACACCACTCAGAAATCGAGCCTATCGTTATCAATAAAAAATATTTTGATGCATTGATCGTTTAAGTCGTATTGCATATACCACTCAAAATCGAGTCACTACTCGACATTACACTCCGCATAGGTCTGACATCTATTTTAAATTAACTATCCCGTGGCAATCCTTTCCGATCCCTGATCTAGCATTCGCTTACTCAAGTTGGGTACAACAACTTGGCCAACGTGCACCCTCGTTCACTCGAGTTCGACATTCATTCTGAGCTAACCATGCCTCGGTGATCATATCAATCATGTAGCACCCAATTTTCTAAATGAGGGTAATTTGAAATTTTGTGATTTAATTTATTATTTATGATATTTAAATCGTAATATGATTTTTGGTGATTTTAATCATTTTAAACAATTTAAAAACCATGACTTATAATTTTGATGTGCAGCTAGTGAAACCCTAAAGACTGTCTGACCTAGAGCCTGACCATGTGATATTTATTTTTATCATTTTTAGCCTAGGGGTAATTTGGTTATTTTGACTTATTGGAATTAATTGATTAATTGGATTGGTGGTTGTAATTTTGACTTTTACTAGTTGTGACTTAAGAGACTAACCTAGATGTTGACCCTAGTTATGGTGACTTATTAGCATGGTGAGACCCTAGCCCAACTTACGTCAACCCAAGTTAGGTCACTTAGGATCAAGTTTGAAATAGGAGGATTAATGATTAGGTTCAATGACTTGAGACTATGACTTGATTTCCATGACCATTCAAATTGGCCCAAAGCCCACTAGACAAAACCCTAACCCTAATTCCCATTCATTATGACCAGCCACTAGGGCTTCCCTCCCTATAAATATTCTCCTCATTTAGTTCTTGCCTCTTTTGTATTGAATGAACACATAGGAAAAAAAAAGGTATGGCTATTCTTCCCCAATCCATAGATTTCCTATTTTAATTCCTTTTTAACTATAGTTTCTAGCATTAGAGCCTATACTCTCATATTTCTGTTTATGGAGAGTAATCCCATATTTGAGCAATTTAGGATCCGAGCTAGCAAGGAGG
>JANAVB010014384.1:0-34169 GCA_029216955.1 Iris pallida
TACCCATTTCTTGACGGTTTTTCTCCGTCAAGAAAAGCCTTTATTCTTGTAGTGCCATCACCCGATTGGCCACAACCATTTTATTTACAAAACCCAACTGGCTAAAGCCAATATTCAATCCAATCCCCAAATTTTTCTTATTACTTCGTGGTTGCCGACCAGGGAAGAAGTGGTGGCGACTTCTTCCAAAGCGGCGGTGCAGAGAGGGTCCCGGCCACTCTAGTGCCTTCCCAAAGTTTCCATCGCCACTACATAACCCCGCCATCTATGCCGTCCAATTCTCCACCGACATAGTTTCGGCAATCGTAGCCGTCAGGCGCTAACGGCTGGTGACCCTCGGCAAGCCTATATATAGAGTCAACGACCCCCTCCTTCTTTACTATCACTCTACCACAGAAAATCTCAACCCAATTTTACTCAAATCACCCTCTTTCTCTTTGACGCTCGAGTTCGCAGTTACAGCCATGGCGAAATCGAGATAGGTGATTTCGATGACGAGCTAAACGACGGTCATCATCTTCATCGATCCCTCCAACATCCCGATGACAACCGTTTAAAACTTGTTCCACCATTAACTCTCTATTTGAGTTGGATAATTGATTGTCGATTATTACAGTCGAAGTGTCAGGGACGATAGTAAGTCAAATTTCTTTTAATGTTGACCACTATTAAATTATTCATGTTATTTGAAATTTTATTTCTTTGAATCCATCTAAAATCAATCCCTATTCTTGTATGACAATCATTCGACGAAATGACTCATTCAGTTTTCTTTTCAAATTAGAGTGACCGACTAGGGAGGACACTGATTTCACTCTTTCTCAGCTACAATACTTCGCTGTCTAACTACATGTGTTGTTCTTGATGTAGGTGTAAACCCCCGATTTTTTCTAAAGTTTTATTTTCATTTTTGAGTATTTGTTTAGTATTTATATAGTCATGAAATTTATTTTATGATTTTTAGGTGATATTAAAAACTATAGCAAGTAACTGCTACTTTATCTATATAGGGTGATTACTTTTTGTATAAGATATTAATAGGTGCCTTGGAGATATTTTTGTATATTTAGGATTTTAGTAATTATTTATTTATGCATTTATACAATTTAAATTATTTCTTAATAAATACCTTGAGTTAGTTATGGCTTTCTTATAAATGGTACAAGTAGCAAGTAATCGCTAATTTAGCTAAAATTGTACAAAAATATCTATTTTAATTATCTAGAAGGTATTTTGATTTTTTTGAAATTTTATGGATTATATTTGGATTTTTGTACAAGTGTATATGAATAGAAAGGTATGTATAAAAAAGAGGAAAACATGCAAATTTTGAACAGTGTTCGGTACTGTTCATGGTCCTTCCCTGACCAACAAACAGAGCTTTGCTCTGTATAAAAAAAAAGAAACTGTGAGCTTTAAACTCACTCAATCCAAGCAAGATTTTGCCAAATCTTTTTCATACCAATCTCGATCAAATTCTCCTCCAAGTAGATTGAATTCTAGCTGAATTGAGGTTTAAATTCGAATTTAAATTCAGAGTTTAACCACCCAATATATATGCATCAAAATTTAGTTCGATTATCAAATATTCCAACCATAGACATCGGATCGCATTGAGCCATCCCAAACGTCCACCTATCCACGCCCCCAACCATCTCGACATTCAGTCCCAGACCCTATGAGCCGCCCTGAGCCGTCGGCCAACCGCTGACCGCCCGCACCCGTACGGTCCATCAACAGCAAGTCGCAGGCAGTAAGAGGCACTGAAACCCCCTACTTCACGATGACTTCCCGCACTCCTCGATCGCTCGATTCACGAATTAATTTTTCAGGTTCGAACACAACCTAAATCTATTTGATTTCCTTCTAGCAGATTAAATTCTAGTGCAATAGATTGTCTGAGACATCAAATCAAAAGTCACGAAAAAAAATCTGTTCAAACGTGAACAAAAACCTGAACCAGACCCCAAACTTGGAAGGCCAAATTTGGTCGATATAACAAGAAACCCAAAAACCTATTTGAACAGACCTACAGACAACCTAACTAGGATCGCAACGGTACTTTTAGTTTTGAAAACTTACACGTATATATTTTGGTAAACTACTTCAAAAATAGGGAACAATAGTGTTCAAAATAATAAAATTTCTAGAAATTTTTTTCGATATGACGTGCGCCCCAACAAACTGGGCGACGTTGTCACAACCCATAAGCATCGAAAGGCGCGTATGGATGTTATCGACGTGTGGGAACTGACGGAACTCGATTTTGTTGTACGTGTGCGACGAAATCAGTGCGTATCCGTCAAGATACCCCCACAGGACCGTATCGAAATTTTGGACCTGTGTGCCAAGTTTGGTCCGATTCTGAGAAGGTCGACAGGAACGCCTATTTGGCGGGCCTGCGACCCGATCCAACGGGCAAAATTGTGCACGGCCCCGGAATATAACTTTGGACATATAGTTGGGTTCGTCTCCTCAAACCAGACCCATAGATATAGTTTGACGACTTTAGAGACCATAGACATTGGCACACATTTCGGTGCAAAACGGGTCCAACGGCGGACATTGTTTTTACCAAAAATTATGATTTTGCCCTTGTGTCCAGAATTGGACTTTGGAGATGCGATTCAAGACATATCTTTTGTACCAAAAATGTTTGTGATGTTTGTTTCAGCATCCGAAGTTGTTTAGGGATTGTGACGTTCATTTGCTGACAATTGTGACTGTCAGACTTGCCATTCTTGTACCGCCCTCAGGCAAGATACCTTGCCACCTTACTCTATGAATTATTTATTCTTATCTTTAGTTATTATATTCAACATTACTTATATATTGTTAGTATTATATCACTATGCGTCCAAGTCACACTTGGGTGCAAGCGACTCGATCGTTCGTTTTACTGCCCTTCGTTTATTTTCTTGCATTAACTTAGTCTAGTGACCACCCATTGATGATAAGATATCGGTATATCTCATACGGCCTTGACACATGATCATCACGAGTTGTGAGTCACATGTAGGACACGTACTTGCATAATCGGATGGCCACCGATATGTATGAGGCGTGAGACGGTTAGGAGTAACTGTCAATAGAATTGTATGCTAGTAGACTGGGCAGTCATTAGAGGTTCCTATGAGTCATGGATGTGACCCTACTAGGAACTGGGTGAGGAGAACAGTTCCTTAACGTATGGGCCACGTATACACTTTTCTATTCCTGATCCTGCTGGCCTCTGACATTCGATGAATGTTATGCTTTGAGGTCCATAGTATCCTGGTGGGACCATACCTGAGTTTCCTGTAGCCATAGTGCCCATGAGTTGAAGGTTTATTCTTAACTGTATTATCTCTGTAGAACTGGTAGACATCCTATTGCATGCATCCTCTTTTCTCTCTATTATATTTCGCAATTTATATGGCATGGTATTTTCTTGTATCGTGTTACGTCCCTCTGAGGACCTGTTTATCTCTCCAGGTGTGTGCTTTTCATGATGCTTTGCAAGTGTTCTAGCCAAGGCCGTGATCTTTTCCATTACTTCGCAGAGGATCGCCCTTAGGTCGACTTGCTACTTTTCCTTCGTATTTTCTTTCGTGTATTAGCCTTCTCATATAAATGGTTGGTAGTGGATTTTTCTCCGCCCAACTACATGCATAAATGACAAATTTCATAATTGATTTATATTATTATTCTCTTATTTGGTGGATGAGATTTAGTTATCATGGTTTAATGCATTTTACTGCTTATATATACATATGAGGATTCCACATATTGGAGTATACTCCTATGTATGCAGCGGGCATGTCTACGTACTTAGTCCTAAGTATTTTGGGACTAGAGTATTACATATTTTTATGGTGGCCCATGCAGGTCTTTCTTATCACTTTGGTTACATTACTGTACCGATGTGAGCTTGTATATAGGATTAGAATCTAGGTATCTCATCCATACATTTGACCTCCTTCGTTGAATTCAATTCGAACTCTCGTCTTATTACCTTGATTTCTTTCTGTTTGATTCCTTTCCATTGAAAATATTATATTTTCCCCTTCTGCTTGATAGAGAGGTTAGGAAGATGAATCATGTTAAGGTATATATGTTATATTGTTCAAGTTATCCTACTAGTTGAATGCTTATAAGCCAGATAGAATATCGCATGATTTATCAATCTTTTGTCCTCGCAAACCATTAAGAGATAATAAAAGGATTACCGTGACTACAAAGCTTAGAGATTCATATCCCTTTTGGTCGAGCAAAACTTTAGAGAAAAAGATAATAGTACGATAGTATAGGCAGTAATACCGGACAAGGCTTAGATTCTCAGGGAACTTGGACTACCTAGACTTTTCTTTCATCAATATCTAGTGTGCTTATATTTTGAGAACTATATTTGCTAACGCCGCTATTATAGCCTAGTTTTTGCCAGCTTGTTCTTTATCAAGCTTGTTCAGGACATATGCATACTAGGGATGCCCACTAACATATTGTCTAATCAGAATCAGTGTATAATGGTCTGATCAACCGTAGTGCACTTGGTTCGCTCTTCATATGATTATTCCACGTGGATTGAGATATAGAGGTATCTAGGATCTCATCTGCGACTGCATTGACAATTCCCTCTTGAATTATTCATTCACCTTTGAAATCGCCTATTTATATTCCATAACATCTTCTTAGAACTTCTTATTGTTTTCGTCTTTCATTAACTTGGAAAGACAAATGCTCGTATTTGATAGATAGATACAGAGTATCCCCCATGGCCATGATAGTTGTATACACAAGCATAGCTACCATCGGCCCGCAACGTGACTACAACCTTGCCTTGAGTTACACGTTCTTCCCTTGACCCAAAAATTACTATCGTAACCTTCTAGTCATTGAATTTGATAATGATTAGAATCATACCCTTGGTCGAAACACCAATATAGACGACTATCTATTTTCATGGAACCAATTATTATGAGTCTTTAATTAGTTTTTCTTGATTTTGTGTAACTAGCAACCCTTATGCCTTAACCCAACCCTTACTCGACCAAGCCCCACAGTTAGACATGAGAGAAATACACGAAAGTAAGGACACATATTTACCATGACTATGATAGACATCCATCCCGAGATTGGGATCCAACATGCATTATTCAAGCTATATAATTTTATTATTAAGACATGACTTAACCCTAGAACAACACGTTCACCAGCTTAGCTAATATCTGTAGCTTAACACTCCATCATGTTGATTTACTAGTTATCAACAAATAATGCATGAGCACTACATGCAACACCATTAGAAACCTTATGACTATAGTCTGACCGACTTAGCACAAATAGAAATTCATGACTTAGCAGTTAGAGATCTTTTATATGACGTGCTTTAGAAATTTTTACCCCATCGAGAGACTCTCGCATATTATCAATGAGTGGGTCATTCTATTTTATCGACTCATGCATCGTTGTACGCCACCATTTATTAGAAATTGGAGTGAGATCCTTGAACTTGATTCATATTTACCATATTACATTATCGATCACATCGTGCCTTATTATTATCAAAGGTCAGGGTACGATATCGCGACTTCAATATTCCCAACCTCATTATTCCAAAAACCATGCCCTAGTCTCTAGAGTGAATAGTTGTAAGCTATTCTTCATTTTAGGATTATGGGATTAACGATTGATTGAGGTAAATTGGTTCCCACTTGGATGATAAAATAGTAACTCATGAACTTCCACACTATATTTTATATCATTTGGTGTCACCGACTGTGACATTAATATTCGGAGCACGAGACCAGCTGTTATCTTCCAACAAATTGTACGTACAAGATCTAGACGAGTCCACCTTCATGTAGATATATCATGTCCTACTAAAACACGTCCCTTTGTACTCTATTCTTATGCTACAACTTTTAGGTCAAAAAGGACTAGTGATAACCCTTACCATAACACCGATGTACTTTTCGACTGCAATTAGAAATCCAACCTTGACTCAAATCTTTTGATCCAATATATGGTCATGATCTACTCAAAGCCCACTACGCACATGCTACTAGTGTGCCACTAAATTGAGTCTTCTTATGTTACTTAAACACAAAAGTTATAGAAGGCGTATTATCGGGCTTTAGGAACCTAGTTAACCAACCCGGCTGAAAAATTAGCCCGACCACTTAACTTGGAACCTATACAAGATTTCCCTAACCTACTAAGAATGGCTCAAACTAATTTTATAGCATCTCGTCCAGTCAATATAGATTAAAATCTTGATTTATCCAATCAAAGATTGATGTCAAATTAGGAAATCCATTAAGACCCAGTTAAACCCATCCTTGCATATCGCCATAAAAACCAAACTTGGTAAAATAGATCCTTATACCTATTATCTAGTCGTCATCTTTTGGTCCACTGATTCTCCTTCCATGAATTTTGTAACCATATCTCTTGTAGCCTATGTTATGAGATGAATGGTATCATGCGGTACCAACTTATTTTTTTGTTAGGCTTGACTAAGACCTTCCTACTGCCTTGACGAAACATGGTCAATACATGGGCAACCTTAAATAAGTAATACCTAGACTTCCTATAGAGTCCATGACTACAGTCCGAAGAACCTCATATCCTTATATATATTCTTGAAATTTGACCTACTTAGAAGTCCTATTACTGTACGTTCCCCGACCAACCAACTTTTCGTAAGTTGCTTAGAACATTGAACTTAGTGTACCCTACCTCTTAGAATTGGATTCCAATAACCGTTCTCCCAATTGTTCGGAATGTGCGATAGATTTTTGTGCTACATATATCCCTTCACTCGTGCATTTAGATAACAAGGATAAAAGATCACAGCCTTTGTACTTCAAAATTCTGTCCTATCATAGAATTGTGTCTTAGTTTTATTTTCAAGGACAAAAGTTTCTATAGTGTATAGATTGCAAGCCTCTCTAAGAAACATAGGGTTCTTGAAATCAACAAGCAATTGGAAATGATTGGTTCCCATTTAGTCTAATAAATCAATGGTTCATAACGTCCATTTCTATCAGTATCAGTTGATAGCCTCCACCGTGACTCTGATATTTAGATCACAGCTTTTCCTTTCCACAAATCCCACACTCATGAACTAGACCAGCCAAACTATACACATGACATAGATGTTCCACACAAACGCACCTTCATGTGCTATATTTCAATTACCCCACATATATGACATATTTTCCTTAGAATAAGCTATAGATGCCTATTCTTGTTCCCTTTTGATTTTAACCAAACAATATTGACCCATAACTAGACTGAATACACATAATCCATACAAGATGCATCATGCCTATGACAGATGTCTTTTACTCAAGCAAGCACATGCCTCCAACACGATACCAAACACCAATCCCGCAAACACTAGTCACTAGGACTTAAAGAACCCGCAACTTATCTAATCATATTCTATAGCAAGGTTCCGGTACTTGTAATCATAGATTCTCATCTCTTGGCCCGTGAATTATTCTGTCCCTAAATCCTTCAAGCTCATCCTTTAGTTATCCATGTTAGGCGAAGAACAAAATCCTTGTTGAACCAGCAAGTTATAATTATATTCGAATAAGAGATGCCTACTACCTTATTGAAGCGTAACCCTTATAGGAATAAGGTATGTTCTCTTATAGAAGTTATTGACCAAGAACGCCATGACAATAACAGGGCTCACTTAGAATCCGATATTGCGGTTAGAAGTGTCTAATAATCTCGTACCTTTTCCTAGGAATTGTCCTTCTTAGAAAAACTTGTAACGACAATTTCCATGGTTAGTCAACTTCTATAAGTTGGGTAAAGTCTTGAATGAAGATACCCCATCTTGTAGAATATGTGGCGCCAATTTGGATTCTTGTGATAACTTCCTCCTCCATCGTCTCAGAAACCAAGTTACGATTTGACGTACCTGCACTCCTTTTGTTTTTAACCTCGTTATTTTTTTTATATTAAGTTTTTAATTTTGAGGACAAAAATTTTATAAGTTGGGTAGGATGTAAACTCCCAAAATTTTTCTAAAGTTTATTTTCATTTTTAAGTATTTGTTTAGTATTTATATAGTCATGAAATTTATTTTATGATTTTTAGGTGATATTAAAAACTATAGTAAGTAACTGCTACTTTATATATGTTGCGTGATTACTTTTTGTATAAGATATTAATAAGGTGCCTTGGAAATATTTTTGTATATCTAGGATTTTAGTAATTGTTTATTTATGTATTTATACAATTTAACGTATTTTTTAATAAATAGCTTGAGTTAGTTATGGTTTTTTTATAAATGGTACAAGTAGCAAGTAATTGCTAATTTAGGTAAAATTGTACAAAAATATCTATTTTAATTATCTAGAAGGTATTTTGATTTTTTGAAATTTTATGGATTTTATTTGGATTTTAGTACAAGTGTATATATATGAATATAAAGGAATATGTATAAAAAAAGGGAAAACATGCAAATTTTGAACATTGCTCGGCACTGTTCAGGGTCCTTCCCCGACCAACAAACAGAGCTTTGCTCTGTATAGGAAAAAAAAGAAACTGTGAGCTTTAAACTCACTCAATCCAAGTAAGATTTTGCCAAATCTTTTTCATACCAATCTCGATCAGATTCTCCTCCAAGTATATTGAATTCTAGCTGGATTGAGGTTTAAATTTGAATTTAAATTTAGAGTTTAAACACCCAATATATATGCATCGAAATTTAGTTCGATTATCAAATATTCCAACCATAGACCTCGGATCGCATTGAGCCATCCCAATATGTCCACCTACCCACACCCCCAACCATCTCGATGTTCAGCCCCAGACCTTGCGAGCCGCCCTGAGCTGTCGGCCAATAGCTGACCGCCGACGTACCCATGCGGTCCATCAACAGCAGGTCGCAGGCAGCAAGAGGCGCTGAAACCCCCTACTTTACGACGACTTCCCGTACTCCTCGATCGCTCGATTCATGAATCAAATTTTCAAGTTCGAACACAACCTAAATCTCTTTCATTTCCTCCTAGTAGATTAAATTCTAGCGTGGTAGATTGTCTGAGACATCAAATCAAAAGTCATGAAAAAAATCTGTTCAAATGTGAACAAAAACCCGAACCAGACCCCAAACTTGGAAGGCAAATTTGGTCGATACAATGAGAAACCCAAGAACCTATTTGAACAGACCTATAGACAACCTAACCAGCATCGCAACGGTGCTTTTATTTTTGAAAACTTACATGTATATATTTCGGTAAACCACTTCAAAAATAGGAAAAAACAATGTTCAAAACAATAAAATTTCTAGATTTTCCGATACGACGTGCGCTCCGACAAACCGGGCGACACGGTCACAACCCATAAGCATCAAAAGGCGTGTATGGATGTTTTTGACGTGTGGGAACTGACGTAACTCAATTTCGTTGTGCGTGCGCGACGAAATTAGTATGTATCCGTCAAGATACTCCTGTATTAACCTTTTATAAATTTGGCCATAACTTCGTGTATGTTCGTCGTATCGAGATAAAACTGGTGCCGACAGGACCATATCAAAATTTTGGTCTTGTATGCCAAGTTTGGTCTGATTCTGAGAAGGTCGACGGGAACGCCTATGTAGCGGGCCCGTGACACGATCCAATGGACGAAATTATGCACGGTCCGCCGGAATTCAACTTTGGACATACGGTTGGGTTCATCTCCTCAAACCAGACCCATAGACATATAGTTTGACAAATTTAAAGACCATAGACGTTGGCACACGTTTTGGTACAAAACGGGTCCAACGGCGGACATTATTTTGACCTGAAATAACGATTTTGCCCCTGTGTCCAGAATTGGAATTTTGGACAGGCAATTCAAGACATATCTTTTATACCAAAAACTTTCATGATGTTTGTTTCAGCATCCAGAGCTGTTTGGGGATTGTGACGTTCATTTGCTGACGATTGTGACTTTTGGACTTGCCATTCTTGTACCGCCCTCAGGCAAAATACCTTGCCACCTTAATCTATGAATTATTTATTCTTATTTTTAGTTATTTATATTCAGTATTACTTATCTATTGTTAGTATTATATTACTATGCGTCCAAGTCACACTTGGGTACAAGCGATTCCAGCAGTCGTTTTATTGCTCTTCGTTTATTTTTCTTGCATTGACTTAGTCTAGTGACCACCCATTGATGATGAGATATCGATATATCTCATACGGCCTTGACACATGATCATCACGAGTTGTGAGTCACATGTAGGACACGTACTCGCGTAGTCGGCTGGCCACCGATATGTATGAGGCATGCGACGGTTAGGAGTAACTGCCAATAGAATTGCATGCTAGTAGACTTAGCAGTCACTAGAGGTTCCTATAAGTCATGTATGTAGCCCTACTAGGCATTGGACGGGAGAACAGTTCATTAACGTATGGGCCACGTATGCACTTTCCTACTCCTGATCCTGCTGGCCTCAGACATTTGATGAATGTTATGCTTTGAGGTCCGTGGTATCCTGGTGGGACCATACCTGAGTTTCCTGCAGCCAGAGTGCCCATGCATTGAAGGTTTTTTCTTAACTATATTATCACTGTGGAACAGGTAGGCACCCTATTGCATGCATCCCCTTTTCTCTCTATTATATATTACAGTTTATATGGCATGGTGTTTTCTTGTATCTTATTACGTTCCTCTGAGGACCTGGTTATCTTTCTAGTTGTGTGCTTTTCATGATGCCTTGCAGGTGTTCTAGACAAGGCCGTGATTTTCTTTATTGCTTCATAGAGGATTGCCCTTGGGGTCGACTTGCTACTTTTCCTTCATATTTTCTCTCGTGTATTAGCCTTCTCATATAAATGGTTGGTAGTGGATTTGTCTCCGCCCAACTACATGTATAAATGACAAATTTTATAATTGATTTATATTATTATTCTCTTATTTGGTGGATGAGATTTAATTATCATGGTTTACTATATTTTACAGCTTATGTATACATACGAGGATTCTACATATTGGAGTATACTCGTAGCTATGCAGCTAGCATGTCTACGTACTTAGTCCTAAGTATTTTGGGACTGGGACGTTACAGTAGGTAATGCCAATTTGATAGTGTATCAAAGAGTTTAAGGAGCAAATTGCTAACCGACACAGTTTTGGTGTCTTAGGTTAAGGATAGTAGGACACGGGGACTCATGATACTAACAAGTCAGATTCTTGTTCAGTGTCTATATGAGAGAGTTTCTGGGAGGACTATATTAGTGTTATGGTAGCAGTGTAGAACTATTGGGGTGGCTACTTACTTTGAAAACACTGACCGTTGGGGTTAATTTGAATATTTGAGTTTTAGTTGGATTCAAATTTAGTTACTATATGTTAGCCAATAGGCCTAGGGTTATGGTGAACTATTTAGATTTCACTAGTCGTTGAGTCTATTAAAAAGTATTAGGAGACAGGCTGAGCTTGGGCTTTATGTGATCCTTCGATTATGTAGGTTGGATTGTAGTATGGGCCAGCCTATTAACTAAACAGATTAGTTCTTAGCAGAGTCAGAAAGAAGAGTTTGATTTAATAGGCCTAACAAGCATTGGTCTTGGGTTATGCTGGAGGGATGTAACTTTGGGCCACATTAAATGTATATGTAATTCGAACCTTTAGGACAGGCCCAGTAATTGAATTTCAGTTATATGTTATATTTCTCCTACAATTAGTGACAAGATAATGTTAAATCTAGTTTAGGGTAATGTTGGGACTAGTTAGCATTAGGAATTTCTTAGAAATACTTTCTAAATATTATTTCCCTATTTTTAGGTGAGTAGAATATTTTGACATTGACAATTACCGGAAAGAAGGTAAGTACTTGTAACTCAAATAACACATTGCATGTATATAATATTGCACATGTTTCCTGTTATTTATCTTACTTGCTTGCATGTCATCGTATCGTGTCGTGTCGGGAATGGAAGAACGATATAAGACATGTAGTCACCTAAGCCTGGGCGTGTACCCGATTATTAGTATAGCGTATATGATATACCTTACAACTAAACATGACTGCTAGTATATCATTGCCTATACAACATGCCTGTTTACTTGACTGCTAGTATATAGTACATGATATGCCTTATACTAGACATGACCGATAGCATATCATTGCTATATACCTTATCCTTGTTAGTGTAGCGTACACGGTATGCCTTACACCTATACATAATTGTTAGCATGCCATTACTCTATAATCTTGACTTGATAGTTCTACATGCTTAACGATGTTCTTATGCATGATTCAAATAGCGAGTGCATATGTCAGTCATTTCCTTTATTTATCGTAGATCATGTTTACTTCCTTTGATACTCTGTTGTGATTGGTTGAGCTACTATGTACTTTGCTCTATTTCCTGACATGATTATTGATTACAGGTAAGATTGATCATTTAGAGTCTTACGTCCAGCAGGGTGACCTAGCAGCGGAGCTCGCTCTGGATGTTCCTGAGATGTAGATTTTTTGTATATGATTGATTGTATGTATTGGTACTGAATACTGAGGTCATGTTGTAGGTTTAGATAGCCTATATATTTATCAGCTTTTTACCCAGATATTCATGTAAATGACTTAATAACTACATATAATCTATGATCGATATTACTAGCTATATCGTGATAGATGCTATGATGAGTATATAGTATTATTGATGATGACTAGATTTGACGGCTGACTACCATTGTCAATGATAGTATAGGTCGGGCATGACTCGATTCTTACCCGATTATTCAGGAGCGGTTCGTGACACCATATATTGGACCACTTAGAAATCGATGTCGAGCCGAGCCACAGTTATCCAGAACAGTCTATGGAGATTCCGGATCGCATGGAGAAGATACTGTGTAACCAGATGATTCCCTTGGTTCGCATCGCATGGAGGCATTACTCTCCTGGAGATTCCACCTGGGAGAGAGAGGACGAGATGTGCGAGCGATATCCTTATCCTTTTGAGCCATGAGGTAAAAAAATTAATTTGCTACTTGTTTGTGATTGTGTTATTCTTAAATTTCGAGGATGAAACTTTTTTAGGGGGTAGAGTTGTCACTACCACATTCCTGTATAGGGTTATTTTTGACCAACTTAAAATTTTCTATTTAGTGTGCCATTAGCATATTATGGACTACAAAATTATGTTTTGGAATAGACTTTTGGCCATGGCATGTTTAGACTCATGGATTAGTTTTAGGGCCTGACTCACCTATTGTTCCTTAACGCCTTCTAGTAGCCAATTGACATGGAGAAAATTAGGAGCTAATAAAACCTAATTAAGCCCATTCATTAATACCCCTTTGGTCGGCCACATTAGGAAGAGCCCTATCCATTTTTCCCATTCTCCACTCTTCCAATTTTCTTCCCTATTCTTCTTCCATGGTGTGCTAAGGAGTTGGGAAGCTCAAGGAGGCTTGGTAGAGGCTCTAACAAGGATTTGGGAGCCACTTCTTCCTCCTTATCCAAATTTGTAGGTCCTTGAGGAAGCACCATTCTCCATAGGTATAAACCTCTTTCCTCTCATTTATATGGCTAAATTCCAAGTAAACTTGTAGGTGACTCCTCTACTGGTTACATATAACCTTCTAGCTAGTGAAATAGGTATTGGAGGACTCATTCCTAGTATATCTATGGGTTAGCATTGTGATATTTGAGTAGCTACGAGATTGTGACCACCAAGTGTTTGATACATGTTCCCAAAGAAAAATTTGTATCATGTCTGGTGTAGACTTGGTCCATGTGTCCTAGCTATGGTATCGAAGGTTGTGTTATGATACGGTGTGGTACGCTTGGCCAGTTGGACAATTCCTACACATAAATGTGTCTCTAAATGAGCTCAATAGTATATTCATTATTGTTTTCACATTTACGTAGGAATTTGAAAATGGAGAAGTATATCCATGTGTCATAGAGCCTTTTGTATCATAATTATGTCATATGATGTGCACTTATGTATCATATATATTATAATTGGGAAGAATAGATTATTGACATTAGGTAATTGGATATGTGCTATAGTGCAATGTATATATATATATACATATATTATGATATATGTACACTAGTATTCGGGCACACACGTTGTGTGTGCATCACATTATTTTTAATTTTGTACAATATATGTCAAATTCATTATGTGTGCAATAATCCTATCATTAATATAAACTAATACAATTGTATAAAGAAGATATGGAAGTTCAAATTTCTCTCCTATCATTAATAAAAAATTAATTTAAATCCTTAAATATTCAAAATATAATATTTTCAACTTTAAAATCCAATTCATAAGCTAAAGTAGAATCAATTAATTGATACTCTTATCAACTTAGATTATTTATTATTTAATTTGGTTTTAAATTAAAAGTAATATTTTTTTTCTTCATATAGAAGTTCAAAAATTTTATCTTAGCATTAATATAATTTTTTATCTTTTAAATAATCTAAGTAACATTATATTTAAATTTTATCTTATCATTATATTTAATTAATATAATCTTAGTTTAAAAATATTATCTTGTCATTAATTTAAATAATCTAAGTTGATGAGAGAGTATCAATTAATTTAAATAATATAACATAACATATATTTTCTTCTATAATTAATATAACTAAAATATTTATTATTTTTATCTAAAAAATTCTCTATGCAATTTCATATGATAGCATTAATTTTAAGAAATGATATGTATTTGTGAGAGAGATTAAGTACTATTACCCCTTGTTCTTTCCGGTATGGTGTAGTGCTAGACTACCAGATTGATGGAGCCATTCACCCTAATCACCAAAACCAGAATTGTAACTGTAAAATCACCACCATCTAAAAAAATGGTCTAAAAGTGAGATGAAGAAAGAAGAAAACTTACATAGGAATGATTCTTTCGCCAAGCTTTCCTCTCCTCCACAATCTGACCGCATGCTATGCCTCCAGACTTTTTTTTTCCCTTTTTCCTCCTCTGCGAAAATAGGTCTGGAGTTGGTTACTAGCCGCGAAGTATGCAAGATTAGAAATAAAAATATATTTGGAGTTGGTATGCCAGACGTGAAATATGAAAAGAATAATGGAGGTTTTGATTACGAGAGACATTAAAATAGTAGAATTTTTATTTTTTTTTAATTAAAAGGAAGTTTAGAGAAAGAGAGAAAGAGAAAGAATGGAGTTTTTGGTTAGAAGAGACATAGAAATAGTGAATTTTTTGTTCCGTTAATTAAAGAAAAGTTTAGAAAAAGAAAGATAAATTGAATGCATCGTAGGAGAGAGGAGGGGAACCGTTTAGAAATTTAAACAAATTTTAAATTAGTAGGATTTAAATGACTTTGTTACCCTAACATAAATATAATTTTATCTAAGAATCTATATAATCCAAATACCCCTGGTATTTGGATTACATAATAATATAAATATATGTAGGTTGGTACCAGCTGTATCATAGGGATGGGGCTTTGGTCAGGTCACTAATATAATATAATATAATATATATATATATATATATATATATATATATATATATATATATATATATATATATATATATATAATATATATATATATATTTTATATATATATATATATATATATATATATATATATATATATATATATATATATTTTTATATATATATATATATATATATATATATATATATATATATATATATATATATATATATATATATATATATATACAATTATATATATTAACATATATATATATATATATATATATATATATATATATATATATATATAAAAATATATATATATATATATATATATATATATATATATGTTAATATATATAGTTGCACTTAAAGGTAAAGTTTATGGGAGGAAATGATTTGTGTACTGCGTAATAAGAACTTGTGGGTAAAATGTAGTTAGATTAGAGCTAACATGTGCATGTCATGTTGCGCACAGGATCTGTGCTTGTGTGTATGTGTGTGTGAGAGAGGGAGAGTGATTAACATTCATGTGTGTATAGTATAATGAGGAGAGTATCCTGTCTGTGCATACCTATTGGGAGGAGGTCTGTGACGAATGATTGCAGCAGTGTACCAGTAAGAAGGAGGGGTAGCAGAATACAAAGTGAGGGTGTGTTCTGCACACCAGTGCAAGTTCCCTGTGTCAACTCTTAGCCAGGAACCTTTGTGTGTGTTTCTACAGAGATTAGGAGGGTGTTAGGCAGTACTGTGCATCAGGGGGAATATTAATGTCAGGTAGAGTTTAGGTTGAGGGTTACCTGCAGGAAGCAATAATTGAGGTCTGTAGCAGACCTATGTGAATTCTAGCAGAGAGAGTGTGTAGACACGAATAGTATGAGAGGGATTCCTGTACAGGGACTAAACCAGTCCCTGTGTGTCTGTGTGTAGCAACATATGTGCTTTAGGAATCTGTGTGCACCTTTGTTTGTGTTTAAGTGTGTGCATAGGTGTATTGATAGGAAATTAGATTGGGGATTTTGAATCAGTAAACCATAAGAGAGGGTATAAAGCACCCAAATCAGCAGGTAGCACAGATTTGTGTGTGTAGGGTACCTACAGTTAGTACAGATTTGGGTTTGGGTATTCAAGTATATGCTACCCACAAGTGGGCATGTGCGTATCAGTTTAAAACATGGGTGTAATGTGCAGAAATGCAGAAGTATATTGGTTACGACACCAAGATACAGAATGGTGTATCAGTTGGGAGCCAGTTGTGTGTGTAGAGTGTATATGTGTGTGTGTGTGTGTGTGTGTGTGTGTGTGTGTGTGTGTGTGTGTGATTCTCCAAGAAATAGGAAGGGGAAGTTAGCAGATGGGATTATGTACAACAGATTGTCATAACATTTGGTGCCTATTATAGAAGCATGGAAAAGAACAGAAAAGTCCATACGGCTCAAAACAGAGGGAGTCCCATGCGGCTTAAAGAATCTCTTAAAGCTTCATACGACTCAAGAGTCCTTTAGAGCTTCATGCGGCTCAAAAGTCCTTCAGAGCCTCATGTGGCTCAGAAATCCCCAATAGCTCCATGCGGCTCGGATAAAAGCCACGTGGCCCTATGCGGTTCGCCTCTACAGCTGGCCATCAAGCAGCGGCCTCATTTAATGCTCTGACATAACACGGCAGCTCCGACATAAAGGTGAATTGACAGCTCTGACATAAAGCTGCAACGATGACTCTGACATAATGGCGCGCTCCTAGAGAAACAAAAAAAATCTTTATAGCTGGCACGATCCACCAATTCCGAAGCTCACTATGCGGCTACCATCCTTCATGCGGTAGCCACTCCCATTCGGCTGCTACTCCCATGCGGCTCGCCACCCTCATGCGGCTCCGATTTTGGAAAGCCACACCCATGCGGCTCTGACACGTGGCCACCCTTATACGGTTCGGTTGGAGGATACCCCCATGCGGCTGTTACTCCCATGCGGCTCAGATTATGGGGGCCACCCTCATGCAGCTCGGATTAAAGGACTTCCATGCGGTTCAGATAAGGCCACCCTTATGCAGCTCTGACACGAGGCCACACTCATGCGGCCCAACTATGACAGTCCTCCATGTGGCTCGCAGCAGTTGGGACACGTGGCAGGAGTTGATCAAATTCCAATAATCCAGATTTATGGCAATCGACATAACAGGCAGTCGGGACACGTGGCAGGAGATTGACCAAGATTTATTCACTCGGATTTGCTGATATCAAAAAATTATCACGATGCAGATTTATTGCAATCAACATTAACTGCCCATGCAGATTTGTTGCAATCAACATTAATTGCCGATACAGATTTGATGCAATCAACATTAACCGCCCAGATTTGTTACAATCAATATTGATGGCCCAGATTAATTTCCAACAAACAAGATCAAGGCAAATCGTAACCAATCCCTAACCGTCCACTTTACAAGGAGCAATCATTGCAAACCCTACTTATCACACTCCACTCCTATAAATAGCAAGGTGTCATTCCCTTGCAAAAAAAAAGGAGAGAGACAGAGACACGCACAAAGAGAGCGGCGGCGCCAGAAGAATTCCCCCGCTCATTCCGAGAGCATTTTTTCATCAGAGCCAAGGCTACGTCCGATCGTCCAAGGAGTAAGGCAGAGTTGATAGCACTCTCCCGAGCCTCTACCGTCACCCCCCAGAAAAACTAAACAATTGTACTTAGATTGTTGTACCTAGGTTTTCGTCCCTAGGCTTTCTTTGTACGAGCGAGTTTGTGTTGTGAAGTAAAAGTCCAATCCTCCCATAAAATTGTTCTGTTCTTTTATAATCAATATAAAACACGATGGCGACTCTGCTGGGGACTAACTTCTCCACGGCTGAGGAGTTGGTGACGCAATCGGACGCAGCCAAGCTTAGCTCCATTCAACAGATGCTGGTCGTCCGCTTAGACCAGCAGGCATTTGAAGATATGCACTCCGACGGGAGCGCTGGCCCGGTCCAGAAGCGAGCTCGCACGAAGAAGGCTCGCAGGGAGTGGAGGCCCAAATCATTTGTTCCTCTCCAAGCTCTAGAGGAAATACTCCCTGCTACCCAAAATGACGGGAAAGACTCTCGTGCGGCCCCACTTCAGACCATATAGGACTCTGCTGTCCCTAAGTCTGGCAGAGAAAAATACTACAATGCTGGACTTGCATGGGCAAAGAGGAACTCTGTGCGGTCCAAGAAGAAGTCGCATAAGGGCGCCAGCCACAAGAAGACTCATGTGACCACAAAAGCCAGCCGCATGCAGACGGCTCATGCGGCCAAAACATCCAGCCGCATGAAGGAGGCTCATGCGGCCACGACTGCCAGCCGCATGCAGACTGCTTATGCGGCCACCACTTCTAGCCGCATATAGAAGGTTCATGCGGCTACACATGCCAGCCGCATGCAGACAACCTGCACGGCCACCAATTCTAGCCGCATACCATCTGCTCCATGCGGCTCACGGTCAGTCTTTGACCGCTTCTCATGCGGTCCTTATTAGGATTATATACTAAAAGCATCACTTTTGTAGTAACCTTATTTTCTTAAATTTTGAATGAGAATCATATGGACAAATGTTTGCATATTGTATTTGTTGTAAGTGTTAATGCAAATGTCTGATATTCTATATTGTAGATAATATGGTGTGTGGTGTCACAAAGAAGATCATATTATCAGTTTCCTATGGAGTATATAAATAGTTCACAACCTAGATGGACTTGGACAATCTATTGGAAAGGTTGTAGTGTAATCTGGTATTAGTCTATCTTGACTATAGGTTTACACTAGTACACTTTGTGTGTATTGAACAGGACCACTTGAGGTTGTTCTCTTTGTACTGACTACATAAGAGAACAAATACCTCTGTTATTATGGATGCTTGTACTCTTAATCCGGATATAATAACAGACATGTATATGCAGTGTGCATTACTTTGACTCATAAAAGAGTGAGATTCATTATGGATCAACAACCTCTATGAATTGGGTAATAACATTGTATGTATGATGGGCTGTTGATTATAAATGGAATCCATGTCCCGATACATCGGATTGATGATGTCCTCTTAAGGAGCTCATAAGGATTGTCATGTAAACCCTGCAGGTAGATTATATCCGACATGACAAATAGAGTTGAGCGGTACTACTTAAGGATAAAAGATGTCGAATCAATATAGTTGTCAGTAACTTAATTAGATCGACAGACATACGATATCTTAACATGGGAAGCCAAACGAGCATATAATAAAAGGAGCCCATAAACATAATTTGGGATTAGGGAGGTAGTGCAACAATAGCTCATTAGTGGACCGAGCTATTGTTAATGGACCTGGATTGTGTGTTCGGACTGAACACGGTATATCCAGATCCGTTAGGAGGCCTAACCCTAATTTCTCCTCATGGTCCCTGCCGTAGCCTATATATATCTTTTATTCTCTGGCCGCCAGATTACTGATCAGAAATCTGAAATTTTCTCTAAATTCGTGATTCACGTAAGGAGAGAAAGAGAGTGCTGCCAAGGAGAAGAAAAGGTTGGGAGATCGTCGCCCACACGACGTCCAACTCGAGGAAGGAATACGTACAGAAGATCTTGGGGTCGTCCGCTCGAGATTGCCAGAAATTACTTGTCTCCTTTCTACCGCAGGTATAATTCGTGAACCCTAGTTTTCGCCTATGAAGGGTTAGAACACGTATTAGATCTGTTTAACTTTCTATCGATCAATACGCACACCAAAGAAAGTGTCCTGGGAATCCCCAGTTCCATCAATTGGTATCAGAGCCATTTTGGATCTACGTATTGATTGACACGTCCATGTTGTCCAATAAAACTTACGCTATGTAATAGTCGGTAGATGTAGATCTGTTCTAACTCGGTTTTGCAGGCATCTTAGATCCAACTATTATGGTCCAATGCATATTTTTTGATTGTGTTGTTTAAACCATGGACATGTCGTGGATGTTGTTGTTGCTGTGGATGTAATTAAAATTACGAGGGTTGATCGTGCTTATTAATTTAATTTTTCAATCTAGATTATGTGTGAACTCCTTCGGGAGGCATATGATTGATGTAATTTTAATTATTTTTGATCAATCGTGATGACGGTGGTGGCTGTTTCTGACGTCGGATGAGATGCTGGTTTTAAGCAATCCAGAGGCCGAACCCCGTATAGATCTGTGCAACGCCAGATTTTGGATTCAGATAGTTGAGGACGGAGCAGCAAAGATGACCATAATAGTTGGATATTTTCTCTTATTTTTGTCATTTTGTTTTTTCTGATTATGCATGTTTATTATTGTGTGGTTGTTTTTTTTTGAAAAACCAAGCCTACATTAATAATAGATAACATGGACATAATATCAACTGGTAGAAAAACCCTCATTGATAAATAACTAAGTGGGAGAGGATTTTTTTTGTATAAATCCTATGGTCTCCATTACTGGTTTGTAGGTGATGTAATTATACTTGCGTGTTGGCTTTAGTGCTTTCCTCCATATTTGGATGAGTATAATTATGGATCACCAGTACAAACTTTCTTAGGGATAATTGTAGAAAGTTATCTAGTATGTGTTCACTTCTCCATCTGAAGGAACTCATTACAAGGTAATGGACTTAGTATTAAGTAATGGTATACACTTAGATACAAATAATGGTATCCTCCCCATCGGAGTCACTGCTATTATTTATATGACCAGAGCAAGACCAGCATATTAATTTTATTTGTCATAAAGTTATATTGACATGATAGTAAAATTAATAAGAAAAATCTACTTGAACAAAGTTGAATTTGTATACGTCCACACTATCGTGGCATGCTAAATTCATGGTGTTCAAGGTGTTGGTGAATTTCTTATTATTGTTTTGAGGGAATCAATATTTAGTTAATTCAAAAAGTTTTTTTGCCCTATATAATTTTATTTATGTGATTCTTAGGATTTCAAAAATGGGTTCTTTCAGTCCACTTATGGTGATTCTTAAAAAAAACAAACTTACTGGACCTAATTATATTGACTGGAAACGTAATTTGGACATTGTTCTGACTGCTGAGGAGTACAAATATGTACTTGTTGAGGAATGCCCACATAAGCCGGATGCTAACTCTGATGAAGAGGTCAAAGAGGCTTATAAGAAGTGGAAAAAGGCAGATGAGATGGCGAGGTGTTACATTCTGGCATCTATGTCAAATGTACTGCAACATCAGCATTAGGCCATGGCCACAGCTTATGACATGATGTATAACCTCAAGGAACTCTTTGGACATCAGAGTAGAGCAGCTAGGCAGTTTGCTATGAAATGTTTGATGAATACAAAAATGGCTGAGGGTACACCAGTAAGGGATCATGTTCTCAAGATGATGGGTCATCTAAATGAGATGGAGATCCTTGGAGCTAAAATCGATGGGGAAACCCAGGTCGATATCATTCTTGGGACTCTGCCTAAAAGTTTTGACAATTATGCCTTAATTATAATATGAACAAAAGGTTGTATAGTTTGGCAGAACTTGCAAAAGAGCTACAAGATGCTGAATCTCTCTTTAGGCAGAGTGGTCATGTTTTTGTTTCTGAAAAGGCTTCTACTTCTAAGCCAAAAGGCGGTAAGAAGAAGAATAACATTTAGAAACAGGCAAACTCAGCAAAGAAGGGCATGGGACCTCAAGGTGCGATGAAAAAGCCGAAAGGCAAATGTTTCAAGTGTAAAGGGTCAGGACATTGGAAGATTGATTGTCCACTTCACAAACAAGGGAACAAAGAAGGTATATCTCATTTACTAGTAGTTGAAACATGTTTAGCGGTATTATCTACCGGCACCTGGTGTGTAGATACAGGAGCCACTAATCATGTCTGCAATAGATTGCAGGGGTTCCAAAAAACCAGACGGCTCAGTGATGGAGAGATATGCTTGTTTATGGGTGATGCTACAAAAGTATCGATCGTTGTATTAGGAGATGTTACTTTATCTTTTGGTAAAAATAAGTCTTTGACATTGAGAGATTGTCTTTATGCACCTTCACTTAAAAGGAATTTAGTTTCTGTTTCTATGTTAGTTAAGGATGGATATTTAGTTTATTTTAATGACAATATTGTTATTAGAAAGAATAAACATTTTATCTGTTCTGGTGCATTGGTTGATAATTTGTATGTCATTAATCCTATTTCGCCCACAATACAACTTATGGAAATGAATAATATGTCATCTAACTTAAATAAGAGAAAATAACCTTCTTGTATGAACCAAATATATCTTTGGCACTTACGATTGGGGCATATTAACCTAAGAAGGATTCAAAGACTGGTTGAAGATGGACCTTTGAGTTCATTGGAAGTGAAGGCACTACCAGTCTGTGAATCCTGCTTGGAAGGTAAAATGACCAAAAGGCCTTTTACGGCAAAGGGGTATAGGGCCAAAGATGTGTTAGAATTGGCCCATTCTAATTTGTGTGGACCCATGACTATCCAAGCTAGAGGTGGCTTTGAATATTTTGTCACATTTATTGACGATTATTCAAGGTATGGATACATTTATTTGATGCGCCGTAAGTCTGAGTGCTTTAAGAAATTCAAAGAGTACAAGGCTGAAACGGAGAAACGTCATAGAAAATGTATCAAGTCATTACGATCAGATTGTGGTGGCGAGTACCTCTTTGGAGAGTTTAGGGATTATTTATCAGAGGCTGGGATTGCATCCCAATTAACTGCACCTGGAATGCCCCAACAAAATGGTGTAGCCGAAAGAAGGAATAGAACTCTTATGGAGATGGTTAGATCAATGATGAGTTATTTGGATTTGCCAGATTCATTTTGGAGATATGCCTTAGAGACTGCAGCTTATATTTTGAACTTGGTTCCTTCTAAGTCAGTACCTCTTACTCCCACAGAGCTGTAGATTGGACGTAAGCCTAGTCTGAAATATGTTCGCATTTGGGGTAGTCCAGCACATGTGTTGAATGGAAAAGCAGATAAGTTGGAATCTCGTACAGAAGTACGCTTGTTTGTAGGCCATCCAAGAGGAACGAAAGAAGGTTTATTTTATAGACCTAAGGATCAGAAGGTCATTGTTAGCACCAATGCCCGATTCTTAGAGGAAGACTATATGATGAACCATAAACCCACAAGTAGAGTTGTTCTAGAAGAACTGAGACGTGAGACACCAAGTACTTCAGTACCAACAGTACAAGAGGATGAACCACAAATAACTGCACAACGTGTCACAAATGTTACACCACAACCGATAGTGCCTCGTCGTAGTGGAAGGGTTGTGATACAACATGATAGATATATGTTCTTGGGAGAGTCATCAGACTTCATCCCTGAGGAACAAGATTATGATCCTTGTACCTACAATGAAGCACTCCAAGATAAAGATGCAGAGTCTTGGCAAAAAGTAATGATATCTGAAATATAATCTATGGATTCTAATCAGATCTGGAAGCTTGTAGAACCATCCGTTGGTGTAAAAGCCATTGGATGCAAGTGGGTCTATAAGAGAAAAAGAGGATCAGACGGTAAGGTTGAAACCTTTAAAGCTCGTCTTGTAGCAAAATGTTTTACTCAAAGAGAGGGTATCGATTATGAGGAAACCTTTTCTCCTGTAGCCATGCTTAAGTCTATTCGAATTCTTTTATCTATTGCAGCTCATCTCGATTATGAGATTTAGCAAATGGATGTCAAGACAGCTTTCCTTAATGGAAGTCTTGAGGAAGACATCTATATGAAGCAACCAGATGGGTTCATTGAAAAGGGCCAGGAGCATCTTGTTTGTAAGCTCAAAAAGTCTATTTATGGACTTAAGCAAGCTTCTAGATCTTGGAACATATGTTTTGATCAGGTGATAAAATCCTATAGATTTGATCAATGTCAGGATGAATCATGTGTATACAGAAAGTGTGACGGAAACGTGGTGGTGTTCCTAGTACTTTATGTGGATGACATCTTGCTCATTGGAAACAATGTGAAGGTATTATCTGATGTAAGGGTATGGTTATCCAAACAGTTTGATATGAAGGACTTGGGAGAAATAGGTCACATCCTTGGGATTAAAGTTCTACGAGATCGCAAGAAAAGGATGTTGGGCTTATCCCAAGCTTCCTATATCGATACTGTACTAACTCGTTTTAGTATGTAAAATTCTAAGAAAGGTTTCTTACCTTTTAGACATGGAATTGCTCTATCAAAGGAGCAGTGTCCGAGGACACCTAAAGAGATAGAGAACATAAAGGCAGTTCCTTATGCTTCAGCAGTATGAAGCTTAATATATGTAATGCTATGTACGAGACCAGACATCTGCTTTGCCGTAGGCATGGTCAGCAGATATCAGTCTAACCCAGGACAAGAGCACTGAACTGCCGTAAAGCATATTTTGAAGTACCTGAAAAGGACTAAAGAGTATATGCTAGTTTACCAGGCAGATAGTTTAGTTCCCTTGGGGTATACAGACTCAGATTTTCAGTCAGATAGGGATTCCAAGAAATCTATCTCAGGTTATGTGTTTACTTTGGAAGGTGGAGCCATTGTGTGGAGGAGTATCAAGCAAAAATGTATTGCTGATTCCATCATGGAAGCCGAGTATGTGGCAGCCTCTGAGGCAGCCAAAGAAGCAGTTTGGCTCAGAAACTTTCTGTTGGACTTGGATGTGGTACCTAGTTTGCCTAAGTCTATTACACTTTATTGTGATAATAGTGGTGCAGTTGCAAACTTGAAGGAACCACGAGCCCATAAGACAGGCAAATACATTGAGCGCAAGTACCACCTAATACGAGATTTCGTAAAGAAAGGAAAAGTTTCTGTGATCAAGATAGCATCAGCCGACAACCTAGCTGATCTCTTTTACAAAGAGCTTACCAGCTAAGGCTTTTGACAGTCATGTTGAGGGAATGGGAGTCAGATGTGTAGCAGCATGGCTTTAAGTATAAGTGGGAGATTTGTAACAGTATACTGAAAAGCAGTACTTTGAGTATAAGTGGGAGATTGTTAGGGTTATATACTAAAAGCATCACTTTTGTAGTAACCTTATTTCCTCAAATTTTGAATGAGAATCATATGGGCAAATGTTTGCATATTGTATTTCTTGCAAGTGTTAATACAAATGTCTGATATTCTATATTGTAGATAATATGGTGTGTGGTGTCACACAGAAGATCATATTATCAGTTTCCTATGGAGTATATAAATAGTTCACAACCTAGATGGACTTGGACAATCTATTGGAAAGGTTGTAGTGTAATCTGGTATTAGTCTATCTTGACTATAGGTTTACACTAGTACACTTTGTGTGTATTGAACAGGACCACTTGAGGTTGTTCTCTTTGTACTGACTACATAAGGGAACAAACACCTCTGTTATTATGGATGCTTGTACTCTTAAGCCGGATATAATAACAGACATGTATATGCAGTGTGCATTACTTTGACTCATAAAAGAGTGAGATTCATTATGGATCAACAACCTCTATGAATTGGGTAATAACATTGTATGTATGATGGACTGTTGATTATAAATGGAATCCATGTCCCGATACATCGGGTTGATGATGTCCTCTTAAGGAGCTCATAAGGATTGTCATGTAAACCCTGCAGGTAGATTATATCCGACATGACAAATAATGTTGAGCGGTACTACTTAAGGATAAAAGATGTCGAATCAATATAGTTGTCAGTAACTTAATTTGATCGACGGACATACGATATCTTAACATGGGGAGCCAAACGAGCATATAATAAAAGGAGCCCATAAACATAATTTAGGATTAGGGAGGTAGTGCAACAATAGCTCATTAGTGGATCGAGCTATTGTTAATGGGCCTGGATTGTGTGTTCGGGCTGAATACGGGATATCCAGATCCATTAGGAGGCCTAATCCTAATTTCTCCTCATGGTCCCTGCCGTAGCCTATATATATCCTCTATTCTCTGGCCGCCAGATTACTGATCCGAAATCTAAAATTTTCTCTAAATTCGTGATTCACGTAAGGTGAGAAAGAGAGTGCTGCCAAGGAGAAGAAAAGGTTGGGAGATCGTTGCCCACACGACGTCCAACTCGAGGAAGAAATACGTGCAGAAGATCTTGGGGTCGTCCGCTCGAGATTGCCAGAAATTACTTGTCTCCTTTCTGCCGCAGGTATAATTTATGAACCCTAGTTTCCGCCTATGAAGGGTTAGAACATGTATTAGATCTGTTTAACTTTCTATCGATCAATACGCACACCAAAGGAAGGGTCCTGGGAATCCCCAGTTCTATCAGTCCTGACCTTAGAGGCTCTCAGGAGGTTGTGCCAAACTCTGTGACGCACCACTTGGACTCTTCATACTATTCACTCTCGGGTGCTAGAGGGAAGAAGTCTAGGACAGCACGGGCTCATCGAGCTCAGTCAGCTGCCCCAACTTTTGACTATCAGGGCGTCCCGCTGACTATTACGCGGGCCCCTGATGGAAAGTTGTATAAAACTATCCGTGTCCAGCCCCCGGCGGCCAACGAACGGGATAGTTATCAAGAATCTTCCAACAATGATAAGGGACAAGTACTCGTACTACCCCCACATCAGGGTGCAGATAGGATGCCAACATACTCATGTGCTCAGGACTCCCGGGCCCACAAAATGAGTGACTTGTGCAACGTGATTCTTCACAAACGCAAGGAAAGAGACGAAAACTTGGTATGCAGAGAATCCTTTTGTGGACAGTACTGCACTCAAGTCATTGTCAACTACTGCTGCAGTAAGACGGCCACACAAGAGGACCGACGATCCGTCTTCCAACGAATGCAACACCCAAGCTCAGAAGACGAAGCGTTTCTCGTCGCCTTCTGCAATTCTACTCAGAAGATCCCTGGCGGCGGAAAAGGGAAGAAAACAAATGTCTCCAGCCCAAAAATCTTAACCAAGAAACTCTCTTCTAAGCGGTTGTCCACGACCGTTACATGAGGAGTTTTCCAAGGTACTCGCTCAACGACGAAATCTGCCACACTTGGAAATTCGTCGTCCACATTTCTGGGAGGCGCTGGAGCCGGGCGTAGCACTTCTTCGAACATCCACGACAATTCGGTGTTCCAAGAAGATAATCCAGGAGAAACAGTTCCCCCAACAGATGCAGCAGGTTCAGACATCCCCGAGGACGTCCACAACTCTCAAGACGAGGCAAGCTCTGAAGCTGGAGGTACCACTCCTGAGTCCGAACTAGAGGAGAACATTCCCACATACCTTGACGATTTCTCTGTACAAGGGTATGCCTCAGAGGGCACGTCCTCAACGTTCCTTCCATCTCTCCTCATGTGAGGACGATGTTCATGACGGACAGCAACCAAGACGGTCCCAGTGATCGCCAACGCATCGACACTCTGGAAGCCATACTGCATGCCTTGGTCAAGTTCGTAGAAGAGATCAAAGCGGCCCTTCCAACTCTTCAAGGAAGGACACCTGGCCAAATAAGCTTGGGTCCCGTGGTCAATGCGGACTCAAACTCGGCTACACCAAACCCGGGCGACAATTCTCCGACAACATCAGCTCCCACTGCTGCACACGAGGCCAGGAAGGCAAGACAAGAGGTCCAGGAGCACCGGTCCATGTTCCATGCCCGAGAAACTTGTCAGGACCTCAGGATACGACAACCGTATCCGGGTGCATGGAGAGATGTTCCCTTCCCACCAAGATGTAAAACATTTAACATCAATCCATATGATGGGAAGACATCTGCAAGCAGGTACATCACCTACTTCGAAGTCACAACCAACCATCTGCCTCATGACGATGCCAACCTTACGCGGTTGTTCATTGGAGCATTGGAAGGGGTCGTCTTCGACTGGTACCGCAACTTATCGGACAACTGCATCTATTCCTTCGCTGGCTTCAAACGTATGTTCCTGGAGAGGTTCTACGAAGTAGGGCAAGACGTGACGATGTCCACCCTTATGGATGTTGTTCAAGGAGAAAAGGAGCTGACAAGGAACTATATTGAGCGATTTCGCCAAACCGCGATGAAGTTACCTTCCGGTAACCCTGATTCCTCCCTGATTGAAATTTGCCAAAAGAGGCTGCTCCCCACAATCAGCCTCTGGATGGGCAAGAGTTAATTCAAGGACTGGAAGACGTTCATCATCAGTACCACTGGCGCAGAAGACAAGTTGAAGAAAGCTCGCCAATTGGGACTGCACATCTCGGAGGGATAGGACAAGGGTAAACGCCCTACTGCCAACAACAACAACGGCGATAATTCCTCCAACAACCGAGACAACAAGGGCAAGCAGGCTATGGTAGGCGACACAGCCCAGAAGCCTAAACCAAAGTCGGCAGAAAAGCAGTGGCCTCAGATGACTTACTCCTTCGAGGACGGCCATGTCAAGCCCATCTTGGATATGCTCATACAAGGAGGTCAAATTCAGCTCCCTCCTCCAAGGCGTGAACCTCGTCCTACAGAGATGGAGAGCCCCAAGTATTGCCACTACCATCGCTACGTCCACCATGCTACACAAGACTGTTTCCAACTGAAGTGATACATCCAGTATCTTATCGATTCTAAGGCCCTGGCCATCGATTTCGAAAAGGTGACCGTGGCAGCCAATATGGTGTCAGTTCAGTTCGACAGCTTCCCTCCGACAAAAACTTAAGATGGAGTAGTACCCGTCCCAAAGCAAAGATGGAGGTCGCTAACCTTCCACCTCCTCGAGACCAGGCTGCTGGTCTAGTACCCCTTACCACATCATGAGGGGAGGTCATGTGGGTCCATCCGGACTTGGTACTTGAAGTGACTCAGTCCGCACCACCCTCCACCAGCAAGAAGAAGAGTGGAAAAGTCACATCATGCCGCATAATTTCGGCAGAGGTCGAAGAAGCTACGACTGTCGTCATACGGTCAGGTGCACAATCCCAACCTATACCGGGTAACTCGACAGAAGATCATCAGCCGGCTACTGCTGATGCTCCAAGACCTTCTCAGCCTCCGATGACCAACAAGCCTAGGCCGAAGGAGACTCGCTTTGACAAACCACTCCGAAGAGAGACGCCTCATGGGCTGGAGAGGCCCTACAACTTTGACATCTTGGCACAATTGGCCAACACACCGGCCAAATTGTCTCTATACGAGCTCCTGAGACTCTCCAAAGATGTTTGCATCACAATGAGCGAGGCACTCCAGAATGCCGACGCATATCTGGCTCTGTCCAATCTCACTGGGGAGAGCTCGCCTGCAGATCTCTAGGACAGCGCTTGTACAGGCGCAATGCCCAACATTATCTTCACTCCGCAGGATATGCTTATCAAGACCAACCTGTACGATCGCCCTATGTATTATACTGGATACATTGGCGACATCAAGGTGGATCGAACGCATATTGATCTCGGTTCTTCCATAAGCATCATCCTAAAGAGCCTGCTACACCATCTACGCATCCCAATGCATCGCCTGACGCCGACAAGCACTGCCATCGGCGGTTTTCAATTTAGGCAGAAGCTATCCGATCGAAAAGATTTGTCTGAAGTGCCAAATCGGCGACCTTTAGTCAGAAGTGACCTGATATGTCATAGATGCGGACACGTCCTACAATATTCTCCTGGGGCATCCTTAGATACACGATTATATGATCGTGCCTTCCACACTGCACCAATACTTCAAGTACGTCGATAAGTACGACTTCGTAAGGACAGAATTTGCTGACATTGATCCCTTTAAAGGGGTCGAATCCTACTACTCCGACTCATGCTTGTACGAGTAGTCGAAAAGGCACCTTGTCGAAGAAGATACCCAAGCTCCAACTGAGGTGGCAACTGGATCGGAAGAACCTCTGATGATCCACCTCCAAGCCCACAAACCTGGCAGAACTGCACCACTTACAGCCACTCTGCGTAAGGATGCAATCAGCCTCTCTGCACAAGAGGGGCAGATGATAATCCGACTGCCAACGTCTGGCCAAGCGCCAAGACCCACGACAGAGCCACTGACAATCAGGCTGCCTAGAGCTAGCCAGCAACAAATAGAGGAGCTCAATCCCTCCATCAAGCCGATGACGATTCACCTTCCCAGAATGAATCGGCAGCCGAGCGCTAAGCCGGGGACTGCTAGCCAGTCCACAACTCCCCGCCCAGCTCCGAGCACCAAACTGGAGGTCGCTACTACGCCAACGACTCCGTGTTCTGCTCCACCTATGGAACCCCTGATGATTAAGCTGCCCAAGTCATCCTCTCAGTCTTCAGTGACACAAGGGGTGGCTGAAGAAGAGTCAGAGATGGCCAAGTATGTGGCTGCTCACATGATGCCATCCGCAGATGATGTAATCCCACTGGAAAAGATACCTTACTTCATCAATAAAGGGCTATCTTTGAACTACCTCGAGCTTAATAAGCTTTGTATAATATATGCTATGGAACACGGTATAAGCATCCACCTACACACACAGGTGACAAATGTCTACATCGCAAACCAACTTACTCCAGTGGAAGACGCTTACCACATGGTCGAGGGAGAGGATCATCCAATCTTCTTCGGCCGAAAGAATGATCCACAACCTTCAGGATAGAAAAAGTTGATCTCGAACCCGACACCGGGAGACTGCCCCTTTATCTGTATAGTTCTAGATCCAAGTACCTCATGCAAAAACAGGGGTATGATCTGGAAACTACGCCAGGCTCGAACTACGGCACTGGACGGCGGTTACCCTTACAATTGTCGATCCCGACTGGAAAACACGGGATAACTACAACAAGACCAGATGTGGGCTAGGTTATGTTACACCTGCAACGACCCTGAGAGTTTATATGAGGAGTGCGAATGGCACTCTCATTCGTCTGGGTCACCCACTTCTGATTCAGACGTCAGCATTGGGGACATGCTCAGGCAAGTATTGTCCGTCAATATGGCATTTGTCGACGCCTATAAAGAAGATGAAGACATTTCTGAACTTCTTGAGTTAGACGTGGACACAACAGCTAGATGCGCAATGGGAGAAGCGGTTCGAACAAAGAGAGCCTCCCACCGAAGATGAGGTTGTGCAAGTTGATCTCGGTGATGAGTCCTCTCCGAAACCCATCTTCGTCAACAAGAATCTGACAGACGAAGAGCGGGAATCACTACTGCAACTCGTCAGAGAATACATCGACGTGTTCGCCTGGAGCTACGAAAACATGCCAGGACTGAACCCCGAGGTTGTACTTCACAAACTCGACATTCGTTCGGACACAAAATCGGTCAAGCAACAGCAACGATGGTTTTGTCCCAATATCATGAATGCCATTGAAGCTGAGGTCAACAAACTGATAGCTAGCGGCTTCATCCGCGAGGAACAACATACAGACTGGGTAGCCAATATAGTACCAGTCCTCAAAAAGAACGGAAAGATCTGAATCTGCATCGACTTCCGGAACCTGAATGAGGCGTGTCCTAAGGATGAGTTTCCCTCCCTATCGCAGACGTCATGATTGACAATACCTACGACTTCGAGCGTATGCCATTCATGGATGGTTTATCGGGGTACAACAAAATCAAGATATTCCCTGATGACGAAAAGCATACATCATTCCGAGCACCAATTGGCACATATGCTACACAGTCATGCCTTTCAGTTTAAAGAATGCTGGTGCCACCTATCAAAGAGCTATAAGCATCATCTTTAGAGACCACGTGCGCAAGACAGTGGAATGCTACGTCGACGATATCGTCGTCAAGAGCCGCTCTAAGGAAGATCATCTGCATGATCTGAGGACAGTGTTCGACCTGATGCGAGCACACAATTTGAAGATGAATCCCACAAAATCCTTCTTGGGCGTATCCAGCGGGAAGTTCTTGGGTTTCATCATTACTTCCCAGGGTATCCACATAGACCCCGAAAAAAATAAAGGCAATCATGGAGATGGGTCCCCGAGAAATCTCTATGAACTCCGAGGCCTTCAAGGAAGGTAGCTTACATCAGGAGGTTCATCTCTAACCTCTCTGGGCGATGTCAACCATTCACCCACCTCATAAGAAGGGCGTTTCATTCATATGGGATGAGGAATGCCAGCGTGCCTTCGACAGCATCAAAGAATATCTGTCGAACCCTCCAGTCCTGGTAGCCCCGGTTGCTGGAAGGCCATTCTGCTATATACGAGTGATAGAACATTCTTTCGGTGCTCTGCTAGCACAAAACAATAATAAGCCATGAGCAAGCATATACTACCTCAGTCGAAAGATGATGGGGCAGAGTAAGATACACTGCCATAGAGAAGGAGTGCCTTGCTCTAGTGTTCGCCATTCAGAAGATGCGATACTACTTCATGGGATAAACCATACACGTGATATCACGAATCAACCTCTCAGGGTCTCATGACCAAACCAGGGGCACTCAGCTCTCGTCTTGCTACCTGGGCGATATTATTGTCTCTATATCACATGATCTTCATCCCACAGAAGGCTGTTAAAGGTCATGCTCTGGTAGACTTTTTTGCAGCCCATCCAGGCTCGGAGACAACCAGAATATACGAAGAGATACCAGATGAGGTTGCCAACTCAAATGCAGTCTCCCATGATTCCATCTGGCGAATGTTCTTCGACGGTGCTTCGAGAACTGGGCCTAAGGGCAACATCGTCGCTTGAGTCGAAGTAGTGCTGATTTCTTCCTCCGGGCTGGTGATCAATCGGGCTTACTCCCTCATGGAGCCTGTTCAAATAATGTGGCCGAGTACAACGCTTTGGTCATTGGCCTCCGACTTACAAAGGAGCTGGGGTAGAGTATCTTGAAGCATACGACGATTCGTAGTTAATCGTCAATCAGATCCAGGGTTCATACGAGGTTCGCCATGAAGATATAATCCTTTATCATCAAATAGCGATCAACATCATCTTGTCCTTGGAAGGATTCCTTATAGAACATATTCCCAGACTCCAGAATATTGAGGCTGGTGCCCTAGCAGGCCTGGCCGCTTCCCTAGCAGTACCGAATCATGCTCATCATCTGGTTGACATAATAGGCCATGAATTGGTATGTCCCAAGAATAATGTTCAAAGTGTTGAGAGTTACTCCGCTCTGATAGTCGACGAAGCACCAGACTGGAGACAACCATTCATCGACTTTGTAGTCTACGACATCCTGCCAGAGAATCCGAAGGAAGCCACTTCTATCAGAAGACGTTCCCTCAGATTCTTTTACGATACAAAGACAAAAATTTTGTATCGGTGATCATACGATGGATTACTGCTTCAGTGTCTATCAAATACGAAGCCAAGGAAGCTGTACGCGAAGCTCACGACGGCGTCTGCGGTGCCCATCATCCTGGTCCAAAATTGTAAGACCGCCTTCGCCGAATGGGCTATTACTGGCCCACGATGGTAGCAGATGCGATAGACTATAAAAAAAAGTACAAAGCCTGCCAAGTCCATGCAGATTTCATCATCAACCATCCGAGTTCTTACATCCGACGGTAGCATCCTGGCCTTTTGAAGCATAGGGAATGGACATCATTGGTCCGATCACTCCGCCTTCGTCCAGAGGACACTGCTTCATACTCGCAATCACAGATTACTTCTCCAAATGGGCGGAAGCTGTTTCGCTTATAAAAGTGAAGGCATCAAACGTGATCAGCTTCCTCAAGCATAACGTGATCTACCGCTATGGACTGCCCCGAAGGATCATCCACGACAATGGTCCGCAGTTCGTAAGCCACGCCTTCTATCGGTTTTGCGACAAACATCGAATCCAGAATATTGCTTCAACATCGTACAATCTGGCAGCGAATGGGTTGGCAGAAGCATTCAATAAAACTAATCAAGCTGCT
>JANAVB010014385.1:0-31841 GCA_029216955.1 Iris pallida
ATCTATATGAGGCACTAGCTGACAGCTATTATGGACACATAGCTTACGGTTGCCGGGACCCTTCCAACGCAAGATAGCTAGCCCCCTGGAAGTCCCCGACTAACCCGTGCTATCGAGTCAGCACAGCTATAACCGTGTTTCCTTTCTTGGCCGAAACGGTCCCATGGCCCTGGGTTGCCGTTACGGGGAAACTCTACCTTGTCGACAAGTTGTCCAATGACCATGCAAGCCCTTCACTCAAACTGACGTCTCACACAGTCATTCTACTTTAAGTGTTGTCATCTCTTTCCAAAACCAAGCTCAAGTCTTCTATCCTTGAGACCCCTCAAGGACGCCTCGATGACCCACGGTCGCGAGCATTCTTTCCATGTTAACATATTTTCATTCAACTCAACGCCTATTCGATAGTCCTTTCTCTAAAACTCATTAAATCAACCGTGGTTCATGCCTTAAAACACTAAGTCCGTGCATCGTGCCTTAGGCCCATCGTGCTCTATGCGACACTATCGTCCAACTCATACTCCATACGACTAGTTTTGAAATCGTAGGACTTCGTGGGTATACTCAGCCGTAAAACTCATAGGACCTTCCTTGGAATGTCTTCGGTCGACCACCATCACTTAGTCTAACTTCACCAAGCCTACAACTTAACTCAAGGGACGAGCAAAGGCTATGCCAAGCCTCGCATCACGGAAGCGTGCTTGCTTTATCGAGCATTTGCGTGGGCGACGCCTATGACTTAGGCTAATTCATAGTTTGTGTCGAAGACCAACTCAAAGCCGACCGTTGGACCTTTACATATTCTAACTCAATTCAACCCGTCGGGATTATCCCTTTTTGCAATGTGGATTCGTCTCTTTTATTATCAAGCTTACTTGTGCAAGTTGAAAACATACGATTTATTATGTGAAGGCTAAGATGAGGCAAGTTCACCGAAACTACCCACCCACCTGAGCGAGCGGTCGCCTTGACCGAGAGATGTCTCCGAGTAGCCGTTGCAAGGCTAAGTCCGAACGTCGTCGACATTTCGATTCCTCCGATTGACTGAGCGGGACGGGGCACTACTGATGCTGACCCAATTGTATCCCTCCGGGGCGGTTGGGGCAGAAGAAGTGGCTGCAATCGGCTCAAGTGTCGCCGTTGAAGAGGAGACGGTGTCTGTGAGTGAGCCTCAGTTTCAGCAACACTCCTGGTAAACTAAGTCATGTTTTGACTAGTGAGGAGGTTTATTTGCTCTATCTTTGTATCCTTCGGGTTAAGCTGATCGATGGTTGCTCCGGACATACAGGTCCTGCTCCTTTACTTCCGACGACGGTCATCGGGGAAGAAGTTACCAGAAGGGATCTGGTGGAAGAAAGTATGCCTCCTCCTCCTCCAACTCATACCGATGAACCTCTTGTCGGATCGAGTTCCGGAGAACAAGCAGTGGAATGGCCGGAGCAGGAGAAATAGTCCCTGCACCCTCCTTAGTTCACGTAGCTCCAATACCAGAAGTCGACCTTTCTACCCTGCTAAGTCTCCGGATCCTTCGGGCGGCGGAGGAGGAGATGGCTACTATTCAGTCGTCCTATCGCTCAGAACTTATTTTCCAAGTGATAGGGGCATCAAGTTCTGGTGTATCTTCCTCATGACCGTCTTCAACTCTTCCAGTTACTCTTTCTTTGACACCGTCTTCTTCGGAAGTTCTGGATGAGTCGTCGAAGGACGTGATCGATAGTTTCTATTGCCACCTGAAACGAGGGGTCGAGACTGCTCTGGAGAGGGGGACATCCTTTGTTGGCTCGTCAATGTGCCCGTGGCCAGATTGAACTCCTCAGGACACTCCCCGGTGGGGCAGGGATAGTTGAGCTTTTGGAGCCCAATTACTAGAAGCTGATCAGCCCGTGCCTCAATTTCAAGGACTGCGGCAAGTCGATCGGTCTTTAGCAATAGATCAGGACCGTGACTTCCTTTTAACTGTCATGGAAAAGGTAAGGGTGGTACGGAAGACGTCCAAGCCTGCTCTGATGAAGGACCTCCGAGATTTGTCGCTGAAGTACGATCAACTAAGTCACAGGGAGAGGACTGTATCGCTCGGAAAGAGGCTGCCTCTTGTGGGATAGCCGATAGCGAGGAGCAGATCCTCCAGCTTCAGAGAAAATTGGTTTCTTTGGAGTCTGAGCTGCAGGCCTCGTGCGAAGACAATGAGCTAATTTTCCGGGAGACCGACAAGGTCACCCGAACCTCAGATTCCTTGGAGCGTGCACTGAAGAAGCTTGAAGACGATTGGCAGGCACATACGCATCTGGAGGATGCAGAGAAGTTGACGCAAGAGGCTGAGCGCCGGGCTACCCTGAGAATTGAGCGGTCGACGTCCAAGCTGAAGGACCGACTCTGAGAATTGTGTGTCGAACCATAATCGGCTTTTTCTTTCTTTCATTATTATGTTCCTCCATTTTTAACAGGGACGTGGTCCCAGAAAATGTAGTACTCTTGATTTTTAAATGAATGACTATGTTGACATCATCCTTTATCTGTTGTGCTTGTACTGTTTCTTTGGTATTATGGTATTTGCCCCACTGGAGGACTTTCTGTGGACCTATTACCCTTGGTATACCTTGGTTTTAGGTATGGATAATAAGTTTGATAGGGATACCTAGAACAACCTCGTTAAGGTGGATATGGAAGTTCTTGGTATCGGACGAAAAATGTCATGGAGCAGCTGGGATCCAAGGCATGTGATGGTGAGAAAAGAGGCGCATGTACTAGAGAGCCGAGCATAGCATTTGTGGTCATGCGGACATTTGTGGTCAACTGTGGACATTTGTGGGCCTTATTATCCTTGGCGTACCCTAGTTTTGGGTACAGAAAATAAGTCGATAGAAAACCAACATACTCGCTCAGAGGTAATGAGGACGTGGTAAGTATGAGGGTTTTACTACAGAGTCTTCCTACTCAGAGGTAATGAGGACGTGGCAGGAGTGGACTCAACGAAGGGTACATAGAATAACTTAGAGGTAATATGGACGTAGAAATTCTATGTAAGGGGTGATTTGTTTGTGATGGAAGAGAAACAACTCAGAAGTGACATCGACGTAGTTGTTTCTGGAATTTTGTGGACCTGTTACCCTTTTTTATGCGCTGAAAGCGCGGGTAATAGATTATGAGGAAGATGCACTTTTAGGGAGGAAGTTCAGAGGTATGATTATACATGACTGACTACCTAGAAGATGCGATATGGATTCATTGGAATGACCAGAGTGTAAGTTCAGCGGTACTTAAGGGTACGTAACTCAATAATTCGGTTGATTCGGCGGATGACGTTTAGACATAGTATTTCTTTAGGAACTTGCCGTTGATGGGCATCATGAGCAAGTCTCCGTTTTACTTCGCGAGACGGTATGCACCATTGGAGAATACAGCCTCGATGATAAATGTGCCTTCCCACTTTGGCTGGAATATGCCGACGGTTTTGTGAGTCATAACCATCGGCCTGCGAACTGCCAAGACGAGATCGCCTACTTGGAATGTTCTCAGCTTGACCTTCTTGTTAAAGCCTCCAGAGATGCGGGCTTGATAAAGCTCGATTCGTTGTTGAGCTAGCAGGCACTTTTCATCTAAGGCCTCCAACACTTGTAGCCGACGACGGTAATTATCATCCGTCGTCAATCGGTAAGCGAGGGCGACACGGAGCAAGGGGATTTGAGTCTCCAATGGGAGAATGCCTCACTTTTGTATACCAGAGAGAATGGCGTGTTCCCAGTGGCTGTCCGAAGTATAGTACGGTACGCCCATAAGCATTCGCCAAGCTTTTCATTCCAGTCACGTTTGTTTGAGGACACGAACTTCTTGAGAAGCTTGATTATAGTTTTGTTGAATGCTTCAGCCAGATCGTTAGCCGCCGGGTTGTACGGTGTTGAAGCAACATTCTGGATTCGATGTTTGTCACAAAACCGATAGAAGGCATGGCTTGCGAACTGCGGACCATTGTCGTGGATGATCCTTCGAGGCAGTCCAAAGCGATAGATAACGTGATGCTTGACGAAGCTGATCACATTTGATGTCTTCACTTCTGTAAGCGAAACAGCTTCCTCCCATTTGGAGACGTAGTCCATAATTGCCGGTATAAAACGGTGTTCTCTGGACGAAGACGAGGTGATTGGATCGATGATATCCATTCCCCATGCCTCAAATGGCCAGGATGCCACCGTCGGATGTAGGAATTCGGATGGTTGGTGTATAAAATCTGTGTAGACCAGACAAGCTTTACATCTTCTTGCATAGTCTATTGCATCTGCTACCATCGTAGGCTAGTAATTATCCCATCCGGCGAAGGTGATCTTGTAATTTCAGGCCAGGTTGGTGGGCCCCACAAACGTCGTCGTGAGCTTCGCGTATAGCTTCTCTGGCTTCTGTATTTGACAACACTGAGCAGCAACCCATCATAGGATCGCCGATACAGCATTTTGTCTCTGTATTGTAGAAGAATCTGAGAGAACGTCTTCTGATAGAAGTAGCTTCTTTTGGATTCTTCGGTAAGATGCTGTAGACTACGAAGTCAATAAACGGGAGTCTCCAGTCCTGTGTTTCGTCGACTACCAAGGCAGAGTAACTCACAGCAAATTGCACGTTGTTCTTAGGACAGACCAATTCATGGCCTATTACGTCCACCAGATAATGAGTATGATTTGGAAACGCCAGAGAAGCGGTAAGACCTGCTAGGGCATCGACTTCAATGTTCTGGAGTCTTTGAACATATTCTATGAAGAACCCTTTCAAGGACGTGATGATGGCGATTGCTATCTGATGATAGGGGATCATGTCCTCATGGCAAACTTCATATGGGCCCTGGATCTGATTGACGATTAACTGTGAATCGACATATGCTTCCAGGTACTCTACCCCCAGTTCCTTCACAAGTCGGAGGCCGATGACCAAGGCGTTGTACTCGGCCACATTGTTTGAACAAGGTTCTGTGAGTGAGTATGCCCGATTGATCACCAATCCGAAGGAAGAAATTAGTACCACTCCGACCCCAACGACGATATTGCACTTAGGCCCAGTTCTTGAGGCACCATCGAAGAACATTCGCCAGACGGTATCATGGGAAGCCATATTTGAATTGGCAACCTTGTTTGGGATCTCTTCATATATTCTGGTTGACTCTGAACCTGGATGGGCTGCTAAAAAGTCTGCCAGAGCCCGACCTTTAATAGCCTTCTACGGGACGAAGATCATAGGGTAGGGGGACAATAATATTGCCCAGGTAGCAAGGCGAGAGCTGAGTGCGCCTGGTTTGGTCATGAGGACCCTGAGGGGGTTGACTCATGATATAACATGGATGGTTTGTCCTATAACATAGTGTCGCATCTTCTGAATAGCGAACACCAAAGCGAGACATTCCTTTTCCACGGCGGTGTATCTATGCTCAGGCCTTATCATCATTCGGCTGAGATAATAGATAGCTTGTTCATGCCCCGTATCATTGTTTTGTGCTAGTAGAGCACCGAGGGAATGCTCCATCGCTCGCACATAGAGTAAAAATGGCTTTCCAACAACCAGGGGCCACCAGGACTGGAGGGTTCGACAGATACTCTTTAATATTGTCGAACGCACGTTGGCACTCTTTATCCCATACAAAGGAGACGCCTTTCTTCATGAGGTGTGTGAACGGTTGACATCGCCCGGAGAGGTTAGAGATAAACCTCATGATATAAGAGAGCCTCCCTTGAAGGCCTCTGAGTTCTCGGAAATTTCTCGGGAGACCCATCTCAATGATTGCCTTCGTCTTCTCAGGGTCTATATAGATTCCCTGGGCGGTAATAATGAAACCCAAGAATTTTCTACTGGATACGCCTAAGAAGGATTTGGTGGGATTCATCTTCAAGTTGTGTGCTCGCATCAGGTCGAATACCGTCCTTAAATCGTGTAGATGATCTTCCTTAGAGCGGCTTTTAACAACAATGTCGTTGACGTAACACTCCACGATCTTACGCAGGTGATCTCTGAAGATGACACTCATGGCTCGTTGATATGTGGCGCCAACATTTTTTAAACCGAAGGGCATGACTGTGTAGCAGTACACACCTATTGGCGTTCGGAATGAGGTATGCTTTTCGTCGTCAGGAAACATCTTGATTTGGTTGTATCCTGAGAAGTCGTCCATGAACGACATGCGCTCAAAGCCATATGTGTTGTCAATTATTATGTCCGTAATAGGAAGAGGGAACTCATCCTTAGGACATGCTTCATTCAAATTTCGGAAGTCGATGCAAATTTGGATCTTTCCATTCTTCTTGAGGACTGGTACTATGTTGGTGACCCAGTATAGATGTTGTTCCTTACGGATGAAGCTGCTGGCTATTAGTTTGTTGACCTCAGCTTTGATAGAGTTCATGAGGTCTGGGCAAAATCGTCATTGATGTTGCTTGACCGGCTTTGCGTCCGAATGAATGTTAAGCTTATGGAGTGCAACCTAGGGGTTTAGCCCTGGCATGTCTTCATAGCTCCATGCAAACACGTCAATATACTCTCTGACGAGTTGCAAAAGCAACTTCCGCTCTTCGTCTGTCAGGCTTTTGCTGACGAAGATTGGCTTTGGAGTGGATTCATCGTCGAGGTCAACTTGCATGACCTCATCTTCGGTAGGCGGATCTCTTCATTCGAAATGCTTCTCCCACTGTGCATCTAGCTGTTGTATCCAAGGCTCTAACTCGAGAAGTTTGGGTACATCTTCGTCTTCTTTATGGGCGTCGGCAAATGCTATATTGACAGACCAAATTTGCCTGAGTACATCCCCGATGCTGACATCCGAATCAGAAGTGGACGATCTGGTTGAATGTGAATGCCATTCGCATTCTTCATCCGAGCTTTCAGAGTTGTTGCAGGTGTAACATAGCCTAGACCACGTCCGGTCTTGTTGTAATAATCCTGTGGTTTTTCAGCCGGGACTGGAAATTGAAAAGGTAATCGTCGGCCGATGCCGTAGTTTAAGCCTGGTGTATTCTCCATATCATACCCCTGTTTTTGCATGAGGTACTTGGATCGGGAGCTATACAGATAAAGGGGCAGTCTCCCGGTGTCGGGTCCGAGATCGACTTCTTCTGGCCTGAAGAACTGTTGACCATTCTTTCGGCCGAAGATAATTGGATGGTTCTCTCCCGGGACTATGAAGCAAGCGCCCTGCACAGGAGTAAGGTGGTTCGCGGTATAGACATTTGTCACATGTGTGTGTAAGTTGGTGTCTATACCGTGTTTCATAGCATACATTATACGGAGCCTATTAAGCTCGAGGTAGTTCAAAGATAACCCTTTATTGATAAAATAAGGTATCTTTTTAGGTGGTATTACATCATCAGCAGAAGGAACATCAGTGTGGGCAGCCACATATTTGGCTAACTCTAGCTTTGTCACGACCCGCACCCTGATTAGGGGCATGAGAACGTGGGTACGTCCAGCCTACGCCGCAGTGTCGGCGGTAGAACACTGTATAGGTCATCTATAACATCTAACATCTAACAATAAGATATATAAACCTGTCATCTCCGCACGGAGGTATAACATAACATCTCAACTCTATATCTCAAACACAAGTCTAGGAAAGATAGAGCATGATATGAAATCAGATGAAAGGAAGAAACTGAATATAATTAGAGTTATCACACCACACAAAGTAGATGTCCAACACAAATAAGTACAAGACCTGAAATATAACTAAGTCACAACTAACAATTGGAACAATCCGATACAAAATGAAAACTATAAACACTAGACTAGACTAGGCACCCTCTACTGAGCTAGATGCTCCCCAGGCTCCTGAAGGTCACCCTCATGTGTCCCATAGAAGGTAGGACAGTCACCATCATCATCTATAATATTTCAACAGTTCCAGTCAGGACAGGAACGAGCACAATACATCTCACGCAGTTCATATCATGTTGGGAAATATAAAGCATGCAAAGAATAAGATACATGGACTGTAAAGAAATATATATATAAACGAGAGAGATTTGATAACTAGAAATATCTATATATATAATAAGTAAGAACGGTAGGTAACCTGTGATTTAGAGCATGAGATGGTTATATAAACGGGTTAGGACGATGCAAGGGTAACTCCATCATACGTGATTGTACCATGGACATATACATGATTTCACAAGATTTTACAAGATGGGATTTTGATCACATAACCATTTCCTACTCACCCTCCCCAATCGATACACAAGGATCCAGTCAAATTACGTTACTTGCACAAGAGGTTTTTATCAAGTTTGCTCACGTGATCATGAGAGTACAAGATTGCACAAGAGTATACATGAATAGAGGTGTACATGAAATACAAGATGTTCGTGAAAAGCACATGACAACTGTATTTGATGCACCTCGAGGGTGATAACATCGCATGACAAGATCCATATAGTACCAATCCGTGATAATAACGTGACAGCATCATGTAAAGTAATCTAGACAAAGAATATAAATCCTAACAAGTATGAAATGATCAGAGAATGTACTCGCCTATCACCCTGTATGACTGATATGAATAGATGTCCGAACTAGTGTCACCGAGTCCTATTTAGAGTAAAACAGGTCATAATATATCCACAATGGTAAAAATAGAGTATACAATGCATACTACATGATTCTAGGTCAATCTGGTCAAAAGTCAACTCTTGGTCAACTCTAACAGTCAAACTAGGTCAACTTAAGTCATACTAGGTCATAAGGAGTCAACTAAGTCAAACAAGGTCAAGCAAGTCAAAGTTAGTCAAATCTAGGTCAAACTTAGACTAACTATGGTTTTTTAGGTCAAGGGTCAACTTTATATGTCAACTCTATAAGGCTAATCCAAATCATGACACAACTCCTAATTATCCCACTTAACCCCATACATATCTTAAATTACATAGGACTATCCTCATAACCATATGGTCAAACATAAATCAACTAGTTTAATAGTCTAGGGTTTAGTCAAACCTTAGTCATCAAGCCCTTTAAAGTCCATCCAAGCCATTTCTAGGTCCATTAGGTCAAGGTTTGACCTATAGTTGACTTTAGTCAACCATGGTCAACAAGGCTACCTAGGTCAACCATTCAAGAGCCAATTAGGCCAAGTATAGGGCAACCACTTATTAGCCATAGAATAGTGACTATGACCATAGGCTAATATTTCTAGGTCACTACACATAGGTTCACATATAGCTATCTATAGGTAACCTACATCTATGTAATATACATACATAGCCCTCTATATACAATTCAATATATATTTATATATATATATCCAGTCATATATATACATATACTTATATATATATATATATATATATATATATATATATATATATAAACCTATATATATATATAAACCTATATATATATAGTGGGAGAGGGAAAGAGAGAGAGGGTAATAGAGAATGAAAGGGTGTGAGAGGGTTAGAGGGCTGGGGTAGTGGTGTGTGTGTGTGTCACAGTGAGGGGGGGTGGTTCTCAGAATTCTGAGAACAGAGGCACAAACACACACACACATTACATACATATATACAGACACCTATACATACCTATATATATATATATACACACTCACATACATATACACATATACCCACACTCTCATATACATATATACATACATATACAGTATATATACATGTAAATACACATATATATATGCATAAAAATCGATTCAAAATCCACTTTTGAAAACTGGGAAAATACTGGAAATATAGAAATACTGTGCAGTGTAGGTAAATTGGGGAAAACCCAAATCAAGGCCAAAAACCTAGCTAATACTCTAATCTAATGGTTGGTAATCATGCCCCATATGTATACGTGTCGTAGGGGTCCCTAGGAGTCCACCATGACACGACACAACGTGTCCAAGAGTCAAAAACCCAAATTGGGTAAGCTTCAGACACTGTGCAGTGTCACAGCGTCGTGCACGGGTTCACGTGTGTGTGGGACACGACACACACATCCACGTGTCTCGTGGTCACGTGTCCAGGTTCGCCTAGGGTCAGGCTACGTGTTACAGTATCTATCTCGTGTCCACGTGTCACCAGGACACGACACGAGACGCGTATCAGTCGAGAAAACTCGACTGATACACACTGCTACGTGCAGCGTCGGGCAGCGATACAAGTGTCTCGTGGACACGACACGAGCCACGTGGTACCTCGTGGTTATGTCCACGTGTAGCCCACGTGTTGGGCTACACACTCATGCACGTGTTGGGCTACACACTCATGCAAACACGAGGTGTCCTAGTGTCGTGTCCGCGCGACACGACGCGCACAAAGTTGGCTCTGTGCGTGTGTGCATTGTCAGTGCACGACCAGTGCACGTGTCCTCGTGTCCTCGATACAACACGAGGTGTCGGGAAATTTTGGGGAAGTGTGCACAGACACTGCCCCTAGGTGCTGACCAAAATTGGTCGTGTCTCGTGTCCTGTCCAGTGAGAACTGGACACGAGGTAGCAGGACAGTGTGTCTGGGTGTGCACAGCGTGTTCGTGTCCAATTTGGACACAGACACGATACTGTTTTGTGCTCAGTCAGGGTGTTGTGTGTCCTACATGTCTAGGGCTACCCAAAAATATATTTTGTTTCACAAAAACACAAAAACCATTTCTTTGAGGCATTTCAACAAACACAGTTTTTCAAACATGGATACGTGTCCGATACGGACACCAAATCAAACCTACTTCCTACCAAACTTGGCCTACAGGTCCATGGTACCTAGATGTATGCATTCATGAAGAGAAAATAGAATATTAACTATGTATGAGGGTATTTACCTATTGGTGCAATTCCAATGAAAATCAAGCTAGTAGGGGGGGTGTCCTTCCACTTTGATGTTGAAAATGGCCTTTTGTCCTTGCTTGCTAGCCTCCCTTAGCACCCTCAATGTTGTAGGGTCCCAATGCAAAAGACTTGGGTGAATTTAGAGCCAATTTGAAGAAGTTATGGAGGTTTGAAGGTTGAGGGAAATTTCTAGGTTTTTAATACATGCAAAATGGTATGTAAAGGATTTGATGTAGTTATATAAGAAAGGGGCATGGTAGGGGGTGCCCTTGGCTGGTCATGGCAAGGGGGGTGTCCTCTTGCCTTCCTTCAAGGTGAAGGCAAGGACTTTGTGCCAAAATTGAGATCTTTTGAGGGTTTCAAGGAAAATATCACATATGTAAATATCCTAGATATTTTTCTACATTGACTAATATGTAATATCCATCCTCTAGTCTCTAGGTTAGTGGCTAACCTCTAGATTAGGGTAAACTAGGTTAGGGACTCTCATGACAATAATTAAATAATAATAATTCACATAAATCCAATAATTCCAATAATTCCTAGTAAATTACCAAAATACCCCTTAGACTAAAAAGCCCTAACTTGATGTTCTAAACCTATGGCTAGGCTCATATGATCATGGTTAGTCTCTAGGTTAAGTAATCTCTAAGGTTGTACTAGCAAAACATGAAAATCACAAGTCGTGGTTTTAAATAGTTTTAAAATAACTAAAAATCACCAAAAATCATAATATGGTTTAAATATCATTATTAAATAATTATAATTACAAAATTTTAAAATTACCTTATTTTAGAAACTGGGTGCTACAAGTCTACCCTCCTTAGAAAAATTTTGTCCTCGAAATTAGAATGGTCATACTACTTCTAGGTCAAACATCCCAACAATCACAGTCTCAAATACACAGTCCGATAATCATATGCGTCTGTCCAAAATCATGATACTCGGAATCTTCGTCATGCTAGTGAGCAAGGCTACGATATTCATAAAGTCCTTGACTAAGGTACATACCTCTAGAATCATGGTATTTAAAATTTTTGCATTGCCGCATGCCTGGCCGCGAAAACCTAAATTCCCACACCCAAGAAATATGTCCAAAATCCGACTATATGTCCTCACTATGCCAGCTAACATGACTATAGAAGACTCTAGATCCCATAATCGAGACGACCTAGCCCATACGACTTATCTCAGAAGAAAAATAATTCACAATTAAATATCCGAACAAAATTTATCAACTACAAGGAACAGATAGAATAGAATTTCAAGACAGTTATAAAGAGGCAAACGCGAAAAATAGAATCAAAAGGTTAGAACCTGCAATCAGCTCTCCCTCTGCCTGTGCATCATCGACTGCCATGGCGAAAGCTTGCCCCGGCTGGCCTCCCTTGGCCTGCTGCTGATGCTGGACAAACCTCTGCTGCTGAGTCTACAACGGTGGTCCCGTCTGCTGCCCTGTCGGAGCCCTAGCTCCTGCTGCTGCCTGAGCCAATCGTGCCAAGTTCTTGGGGCACTCCCTCAACTGATGCTCTGCTGAACCACAAAGCAAACACAGGCCCTGCCTCTTCCTGCAGTCGTCCCATCCGTGACCTTGCTTCTTACAGAAGTTATATATAGGGTGCTGTTGCTGCCTGGGTGCCTGCTGGTGAAGTATATGTCCTTGGCCCTGAAACGGCTGCTGAACTGGCCTCTGCTGTATGTGAGGGCACTTGGCTGGCCCTGCACTAGAACTAAACCCTACGGTATCACTGTCCCTCTTCGGCTTGAGGCCGAAGTCCTCCTCTGCAATCTGTGCGTCCATCAATATCTGATCGAACGTCGCGTCACGGCGTCCCGAGGTGTGGGTGCGCACTGCATGAATAAGTCCCCTATGGAACTTACGAGCCTTCTGCCCCTCATCCTAGATCATATCGGGAGTGAACCTGCTAAGACGGAAGAACTCTGCTGCATACTCATCCACCGACGAGTTTCCCTGCACTAGACCCACGAACTGGCCCTCCAATGCTATAAGAGCCACGTCCGGGAAGAACTTCTCCTTGAAGAGCCTCCGGAAGTTCTTCCATGTCAGCCCTCTCACCGACGTATGAGGATCCGTGCGGTACCATGTCAGCGCGATAATATCGAAGAATCGACTAGCTGCGACCGAAACCCAAAGTGCTCTAGGAAGCTCTGCCAGCTCCATACTCCGTTGCACGTCCTCTAGCTAGTCGTCTGCATAAATGATGCCCTCCGTGCAGGTGAAGTCCCTAGAGCTCATCTTCCTAAAGTCTAGTACTGTCTCCGGCCTGGACTGTTGCTGGTACGGCTGTTGGCTAGTAGGGCCCTACACCGTACCCGGTGCCACTCTCTCCACTGCTGCTAGTACAAGCTGATGCGAGTTCTCCATGCTCTGTCTCAGCATCTCAATCTGACGGTATGACGCCTCCGACTGGTGCTGCGATGTCTCTGCCTGGGCCCGCTGAGTCTCCATCACCTGCTGAAGGAGAAGGAACGTATGATGTGTATCCGTCGGTATCGGTGGTGGTGGCGGTAGTATCTCTGGAACAACAGCCGAAACCCTCTCGGCTGGAGGTAGTAGACCTCCCTGTGCAACTGTCGGGGTTTCCGGGATAGTGGAATCACTGGAGGCAGTCTCATGAACCTCCTCCTCAGCCTGATCAGATCTCTCGGGCAAACTACTCGATCCAGTAGCCTGTGGATGCGTCTTCGTCATCCTGGAGACGAATTGAAACAAGGAGATCAATACGGCACATGAGTAGATTTATCAAAGAAGGACAGTTAATTTAATACAAGGAGAGTAATCATGAAAATCAAAAGATCGAAATTTCCTAGGTGTGATTGAGAAACTCCTATCATGTCCTAGGTCCTACGTCCTAATTGCAGGCTCGTAATTAGTACTCAAGTCGAGCACCATTATGAGATCGCTCTAATTGCGACACAGACCTGCATGGGCCACCACAAAAATGTGTCACGACCGCACCCTGATTAGGGGCACGAGAACGTGGGTACGTCCAGCCTATGCCGCAGTGTCGGCGGTAGAATGCTGTATAGGTCATCTATAACATCTAACATCTAACAATAAGATATATAAACCTGTCATCTCCGCACGGAGGTATAACATAACATCTCAACTCTATATCTCAAACACAAGTCTAGGAAAGATAGAGCATGATATGGAATCAGATGAAAGGAAGAAACTGAATATAATTAGAGTTATCACACCACAAAAAGTAGATGTCCAACACAAATAAGTACAAGACCTGAAATATAACTAAGTCACAACTAACAATCGGAATAATCCGATACAAAATGAAAACTATAAATACTAGACTAGACTAGGCACCCTCTACTGAGCTAGATGCTCCTCAGGCTCCTGAAGGTCACCCTCATGTGTCCCGTAGAAGGTAGGACAGTCACCATCATCATCTGTAATATTTTCAATAAATCCAGTCAGGACAGGAACGAGCACAATACATCTCACGCAGTTCATATCATGTTGGAAAATATAAAGCATGCAAAGAGTAAGATACATGGACTGTAAAGAAATATATATAAAAACGAGAGAGATTTGATAACTAGAAATATCTATATATATGATAAGTAAGAACTGTAGGTAACCTGTGATTTAGAGCATGAGATGGTTATATAAACGGGTTAGGACGATGCAAGGGTAACTCCATCATACGTGATTGTACCATGAACATATACATGATTTCACAAGATAGGATTTTGATCACATAACCATTTCCTACTCACCCTCCCCAATCGATACACAAGGATCCAGTCAAGTTACGTTACCTTGCACAAGAGGTTTTTATCATGTTTGCTCACGTGATCATGAGAGTACAAGATTGCATAAGAGTATACATGAATAGAGGTGTACATGAAATACAAGATGTTCGTGAAAAGCACATGACAACTGTATTTGATGCACCCCGAGGGAGATAACATCGCATGACAAGATCCATATAGTACCAATCCTTGATAATAACGTGACAGCATCATGTAAAGTAATCTACAGCAAGAATATAAATCCTAACAAGTATGAAATGATCAGAGAATGTACTCACCTGTCACCCTGTATGACTGATATGAATAGATGTCCGAACTGGTGTCACAGAGTCCTATTTAGAGTAAAACAGGTCATAATATATCCATAATGGTAAAAATAGAGTATACAATGCATACTACATGATTCTAGGTCAATCTGGTCAAAAGTCAACTCTTGGTCAACTCTAAATGTCAAACTAGGTCAACTTAAGTCATACTAGGTCATAAGGAGTCAACTAAGTCAAACAAGGTCAAGCAAGTCAAGGTTAGTCAAATCTAGGTCAAACTTAGACTAACTAAGGTTTTTTAGGTCAAGGGTCAACTCTATTTGTCAACTCTATAAGGCTAACCCAAATCATGACACAACTCCTAATTATCCCACTTAACCCCATACATATCTTAAATTACATAGGACTATCCTCATAACCATATGGTCAAACATAAATCAACTAGTTTAATAGTCTAGGGTTTAGTCAAACCTTAGTCATCAAGCCCTTTAAAGTCCATCCAAGCCATTTCTAGGTCAATTAGGTCAAGGTTTGACCTATAGTTGACTTTAGTCAACCATGGTCAACAAGGCTACCTAGGTCAACCATTCAAGAGCCAATTAGGCCAAGTATAGGGCAACCTCTTATTAGCCATAGACTAGTGACTATGACCATAGGCTAATATTTCTAGGTCACTACACATAGGTTCACATATAGCTATCTATTGGTAACCTACATCTATGTAATATACATATATAGCCCTCTATATACAATTCAATATATATATTTATATATATATCCAGTCATATATATTACAACATATATATACATATACTTATATATATATATATATATATATATATATATATATATATATATATATATATATATATATATATATATATATATATATATAGTATATATATATATATGTATGTATAAACCTATATATATATAGTGGGAGAGGGAAAGAGAGAGAGGGTAATAGAGAATGAAAGGGTGTGAGAGGGTTAGAGGGCTGGGGTAGTGGTGTGTGTGTGTCACAGTGAGGGGGGGTGGTTCTCAGAATTCTGAGAACAGAGGCACAAACACACACACACATTACATACATATATACACACACCTATACATACCTATATATATACATATATACACTCACATACACATACACATATACCCACACTCTCATATACATATATACATACATATACAGTATATATACACATAAATACACATATATATGCATAAAAATCGATTCAAAATCCACTTTTGAAAACTGGAAAAATACTGGAAATATAGAAATACTGTGCAGTGTAGGTAAATTGGGGGAAAACCCAAATCAAGGCCAAAAACCTAGCTAATACTCTAATCTAATGGTTGGTAATCGTGTCCCCATATGTATACGTGTCATAGGGGTCCCTAGGAGTCCACCACGATACGACACAACGTGTCCAAGAGTCAAAAACCCAAATCGGGTAAGCTTCAGACACTGTGCAGTGTCACAGCATCGTGCACGGGTTCACGTGTGTGTGGGACACGACACACACATCCACGTGTCTCATGGTCACGTATCCAGGTTCGCCTAGAGTCAGGCTACGTGTTCCAGTATCTGTCTCGTGTCCACGTGTCACAAGGACACGACACGAGACGCGTATCAGTCGAGAAAACTCGAATGATACACACTGCTACGCGCAGCGATGCAAGTGTCTCATGGACACGACATGAGCCACGTGGGGCTTCGTGGTCATGTCCATGTGTAGCCCACGTATTGGGCTACACACTCGTGCAAACACGAGGTGTCCTAGTGTCGTGTCCGTACGACTCGACACGCGCGAAGTTGGCTCTGTGTGTGTGTGCACTGTCAGTGCACGACCAGTGCACGTGTCCTTGTGTCTTCGATACGACACGAGGTGTTAGGAAATTTTGGAGAAGTGTGCGCAGACACTTTCCCTAGGTGCTGACCAAAATTGGTCGTGTCTCGTGTCCTGTCCAGTGAGAACTGGACACGAGGTAGCAGGACAGTGTGTGTGGGTGTGCACAGCGTGTTAGTATCCAATTTGGACACGGACACGACACTGTTTTATGCTCAGTCAGGATGTTGTGTGTCCTACATGTCTAGGGCTACCCAAGAATATATTTTGTTTCACAAAAACATAAAAACCATTTCTTTGAGGCATTTCAACAAACACAGTTTTTTAAACATGGATACGTGTCCGATACGTACACCAAATCAAACCTACTTCCTACCAAACTTGGCCTACAGGTCCATGGTACCTAGATGCATGCATTCATGAAGAGAAAACAGAATATTAACTATGTATGAGGGTATTTACCAATTGGTGCAATTCCAATGGAAATCAAGCTAGTAGGGGGGTGTCCTTCCACTTTGATGTTGCAAATGGCCTTGTGTCCTTGCTTGCTAGCCTCCCTTAGCACCCTCAATGTTGTAGGGTCCCAATGCAAAAGACTTGGGTGAATTTAGAGCCAATTTGAAGAAGTTATGGAGGTTTGAAGGTTGAGGGAAATTTCTAGGTTTTTAATACATGCAAAATGGTATGTAAAGGATTTGATGTAGTTATATAAGAAGGGGGCATGGTAGGGGGTGCCGTTGGCTGGTCATGGCAAGGGGGGGTAGTCCTCTTGCCTTCCTTCAAGGTGAAGGCAAGGACTTTGTGCCAAAATTGAGATCTTTTGAGGGTTTCAAGGAAAATATCACATATGTAAATATCCTAGATATTTTCCTACATTGACTAATATGTAATATCCATCCTCTAGTCTCTAGGTTAGTGGCTAACCTCTAGATTAGGGTAAACTAGGTTAGGGACTCTCATGACAATAATTAAATAATAATAATTCACATAAATCCAATAATTCCTAGTAAATTACCAAAATACCCCTTAGGCTAAAAAGCCCTAACTTGATGTTCTAAACCTATGGCTAGGCTCATATGATCATGGTTAGTCTCTAGGTTAATTAATCTCTAAGGTTGCACTAGCAAAACATCAAAATCACAAGTCGTGGTTTTAAATAGTTTAAAAATAACTAAAAATCACCAAAAATCATAATATGGTTTAAATATCATTATTAAATAATTATAATTACAAAATTTTAAAATTACCCTTATTTTAGAAACTAGGGTGCTACAAGCTTCTCTTTAGCCATAGCCTGAATTAATGAAGACGGGAAAGATGACCTTGGCAGCTTGATCATCAGGGGTTCTACTGGTGGTACAGGACATGGGGTCGTTGGCGCACTAGCGGTCCCTGGCTTAGCAGCTTGGTGCTGGACGTAGAGTTGTTGGCTCACTAGCAGTCCTTAGTTCAGTGCTCGGCTGTCGGTTTGTCTTGGGCAGACGAATGACCATCGGCTTAACAGAAGAATTGATCTCTTCTGTTTGTTGTTGGCCAGCCCTTGGCAGTCTGATTGTCAGTGGCTCCACAGTGGATCTCGACCCTTGACCAGACCTTGGCAGTCGGATAACCATCTGCTCCTTTTGTGCAGTGAGCACCGGGAGACTAGTTGCTTCCTTACGCAGAGTGGCTACAAGCGGTGCGGTTCTTTCCGGTTTACGGGGTTGGAGATGGATCTTCAGAGGCTTTTCCGATCCCATTGTAGCCTCCGTCTGCTCTTGAGCATCTTCTTTGATCAGGTGCCTTTTGGATTTCTCATACAAGCAGGAATCAGAATAGTAGGATTCAACCCCTTTGAAGGGATCGATGTCGGCAAACTCTGTCTTTACGAATCCGTACTTGTTGACATATTTGAAGCATTGGTGAAATATGGAGGGTACGATCATATAATCGTATATCCATGGACGCCCCAGGAGAATGTTATAGGACGTATCTGTATCTATGACATAGCAAGTCACTTCCGACCGTAGGTCGCCAATTTGGCATTTCAGGCGAATCTTCCAATAGGATAGCTTCTCCCTGATTTGAAACCGCTGATGGCGGTGCTGGTAGGTGTCAGCCGATGCATAGGGATGCACAGGAGGTGAAGCAAGCTCTTCGGAATGATGCTTATCGAAGAACCGGGATCAATGTGCATCCGATCCACCTTGATGTCGCCAACGTATCTAGTGTAATACAGAGGGCGATCGTGCAGGTTGGTCTTGATGAGCATATCCTGTAGAGTGAACACAATATTGGGCATGGCACCTGTACAAGCACTGTCCTGGAGATCTGTCAACGAGTTCTCCCCTGTAAGCTTGACCTGAGCCAAATACGCGTCGGCATTCTGGAGTGCTTCGCTCAGTACGACACGAACATCTTTAGAGAGTCTTAGAAGCTCATATAATGACAATTTGGCTGGTGTGTTGGCCAATTACGCCAGAATGTCAAAATTATAAGGACTTTCCAGCCCCTGAGGTGCATCTTTACAGAGCGGCTTGTCAAAGCGGGTCTCATTTGGTTTAGGCTTATCGGCCGACGGAGGCTGAGAAGGTCCTGGGGCATCAGTAAGTGGCCGGCTGACGTTCTTCAGCCGAGTTACCCAGTATGGGTTGAGTTTGTGCACCGGACCAGGTAACGACAGCTGTCGCTTCTTCGATATCGGCTGAAATTGTGTGGCAGGACTTAGTCTTCCTGCCCTTCTTCTTACCGGTAGGGGATGGTGCTGACTGAGTTACTTCAGGCACCAAGTCCGGGTGGACCCATATGACCTCTCATCTTGACGTGGTGAGAGGCACCAGCCTAGTCGTCTGGTCTCGGGGAGGTGGAAGATTAGTGACCTCCATTGTTGCCCGGGGGACGGGTACTACGCCGTCTTGAGTCCTCGTTGGAGGGAAACTGCCGAATTGGACCGACACCATGTTGGCAGCCACGGTTACCTTCCTCGAAATCAATGGCCAGACCTTGGAATCGATAAGGTTCTGGATGTACCGCTTCAATTGGAAGCAGTCTTGAGTAGCGTGGTGGACATAGCGGTGGTAGTAACAGTACTTTGGGACTCTCCATCCTCTGTAGGTCGATGTTTACAGTCTCGGCGGAGGGAGCTAAATTCTATCTCCTTACAAGATCATGTCAAAGATGGGCTTGACATGACTATCCTCGAAGGAGTAGGTCATCTGAGGCCACTGATTCTCTGCCGGCTTTGGTTCAGGCTTCAGGGATTGCATCGGCCACCATAGCCTGTTTGCCTTTAGTGTCCCGGTTATTGGAGGAACTATCGCCGTTGTTGTTGTTGTTGTTGTTGTTGTTGTTTGGGCGTTTGGTCTTGTCCTCCCCATCCGAGATATGCAACCCCAGTTGGCGAGCCTTCTTCAACTTTATTTCTGCGCTTGTGACGCTAATGATGAAGGTCTTCCAGTCTTTAAATTGACTTTCACCCATCCAGAGGCTGATCGTGGGGATCAGCCTCTTTTGGCAAATTTCAATCAAAGAAGAGTTCGGGTTCCCGGAGGGCAATTTCATCGCGGTTTGGCAAAACCGTTCAATGTAGTTCCTCGTCAGCTCTTTTTCCCCTTGGATAACGTCCATGAGGGTTAACATTGTTACATCTTGTCCCACCTCATAGAACCTCTCCAAGAATATATTTTTGAAGCCGGCGAAGGAATAGATGCAGTTATTCCGGCAGGTTACGGTACCAATCGAATGCAACCCATTCCAATGCCCCGATAAACAACCGCGTGAGGATGGCGTCGTCATGCTGGCAGTTGGTTGGTTGTGACTTCGAAGTAGGTGATGTACCGGCTTGCAAATGTCTTTCCATCATATGGATTAATGTTGAATGGTTTATATCTTGGAGGGAAAAGGGATATCTCTCCATGCAGTGGGATACGGCTGTCGTATCTGAGGTCCTGAGAGGTCTCTCGGGCGAGAAACATTGCCCAGAGCTCCTGGACCTCTCTTCTTACCTCTATGGCCTCATCTGCAGCAGTGGAAGCCGATATTCTGGGTGGATTGTCGCCCGGGACTGGTGCGGTCGTATTTGAGTCCGCATTGACGGCGGGACCCAAGCTTGTTTTGCCAGGCATCCTTCCTTGCAGAGCCGGAAGGGCCGCCTTGATCTCGTCCATTGACTTGACCAAGGTATGAAGTATGGCCTCAAGAGTGTCGAGGCGTTGGCGATCGCTGGGACCGTCTTGGTCGTTGTTAGTCATGAACACCGTCCTCACATGAGGAGAAATGAAAGGAACGGTGGAGGACGTGCCCTCCGAATCATACCTTTGTATAGAGAAGTCGTCGATGTATGTAGAAATGTTCTCCTCTGGTTCGAACTCGGAGGAAGTGCTACCCCCGCATAGGAGGTTGTCTCGTCTTGGCACCAGTAGACGCCCTCAGGAACATCTGAGTCTACTGCATCTGTTAGGGGGATTATTTCCCCTTGTTCATCTTCCTGAAACATCGGATTATTGTGGACGTTCCGAGGGGTGCTACCCCCAGCTTCAACTACCCCCAGGGAGGTAGATGACAAATCCCCCAGGGATGAAGATTTCTTCTTCGAGCGGGTACCTTAGAACACCCCTCCTGTGACGGATATTGTGAACCCCTTGGATGAGAGCTTCTTAGCCGCGTCGGTTGAGATTTTCGGGCTGGCCACATTCATCTTCTTCCCTTCTTTGCTGGTAGGAAACCTTCCGGTCAGAGTTACAGGAGGCGAAAGGAAGTGCCTCATCCTCTGAGCTTGGTTGTAGGACCGGTCCTGGATGTTGCAGTCGTTGGAAGACGGACTTTCGGTCCCCTTGTACTGTATTTTGTCGCAGCAGCAGTTGATAATACTTGGGTGCAATACCGTCCGTGGAAGGACACTTTTACCCCAAGGTTTCTTTCGTTTCTTGCTCTTGTGAAAGATCACATCACGTAAGTCAAGGATATCTCGATCAGCCTTTGCACTCGGTTTGTGGGCCCAGGTATCCCGAGCACGCGAGTGCGTAGGCGTCATGTTTGCTCCTTTATGCGGGGCTAGTAAGAGTACTTGCCCTCGATCAGTGTTGGAGTCTTTTGAGAGCCACCCTGTCCGTTGACCGCCGGGGGCTGGACACGGGTGGTCCTTTACAACTTCCCATCAGAGGCTCGCATAACAGTTAGCGGGGTCCTCTGATGGTTAGCTGTGGGGACAGCTGTCTGAGTTCGCGAGCCCGCACTGTCCTGGACTTCTTCGCTCTAGCACCCGAGGGCGCGTAGTAGGAAGAGTCCATACTGTGCCGTATAGAGTCTGGCACATTCTCATTAGAGCCCCTGAGATCAGGCCTAAATAAGAGACGATCGAAGATCGACCCCGAGCCGCATAGGACGGATGGCTGGCGGCTGGGATTGGGTGCCGCATAAGCCAGTTCCCTGCGGCTGGGTTTGCTGGCCGCATAAGCATTCTCCATGCGGCTGGAATTGGTGGCCGCTATGAGCCTTCTGCATGCGGCTGGGATTGGTGGCCGCATGAGCCTTTTATATGCGTCTTGGATTGGTGGCCGCATATGCCTTCTGCATGCGGCTGGCACCCTTATGCAGCTTCTTCCTGGGCCGTATAGAGTTTCCACTTGCACCCGCAAGTCTAGCATCGTAGTATTTTCCTTTGTCGGACTTGGGGACAGCAGGGTCCTCTGCGGCTTGAAGTGGGGCCACATGTGAGTCTTCTTCGCCGTCTTGGGCAGCAGAGACCACTTCTTCCAGAGCTTGGGGAGAGGCAACAGTTTTAGGCCTCCACTCCCTGCGAGCCTTCTTTGGGCCAGGCTCGCTTCTGGACGGGGCTAGCGCTCCCCTCGGAGATGCATCTCTTCAAATGCTAGCTGGTCGAAGCGAACAACCAGCATCAGTTGCGTGGAGCCGAGTTTGGCTGCGTCCGATTGTAGTCACCAACTTCTCAGCAGTGGAAAAGTTAGTCCCCGGCAGAGTCGTCATCGTATTTGCCATTGATTATCTAACAACAGAACAGTTTTATGGGAGGACTGAACTTTAATTCACAATTACAAACTCGTTTGTACAAAAGAGAGCCTAGGAACAAAACCTAGAAAAAGCAATCTAAGTACAATTGTTTAATTTGGATTCTGGAGGTGACGGTAGAGGCTCAGAAAAGTGCTATCAACTCTGCCCTACTCCTTGGACGATCGAATGCAACCTCAGCTCCGGTGAAGAAATGCTCTGTGTGTATCTCTGCATTTCTCTGTGTGTGTACAAGGGAATAGCACCTTGCTATTTATAGGAATTCATGAATAGTGGGGGTGTACAGCCACGTGACAAATTTTGGGCCACAACCTTGTAACTGTGCCTTGAGAAGTGGACAATTGGGGATTGGTTAAGATTGATCATGATCTGTTTGTTGCATAAATCTAAACTGTCAAGACTTGGTCAATTTCTGCCACGTGTCTCAACTGTCACTCTATGGCGAGCCGCATGAACGATGCATCCTGGTTGAGCCGCATGAAGGACTGTCCTACAGTCGAGCCGCATGAGAGTGGTCTCATGACCGAGCATGAGATTGGCATAGGCGGTCCGCATAATTAATCCTTTTTGGAATTTATGAACTGTGCCAGCTATCATGATGATTTTTTCGTCTTTTTAGGAGCATGTCATGTCTCGTCTTTATGTCAGAGCCGTCATCTCTGTCAGACCTGTCGCCTTTATGTCAAATTAATTATGGCAAGCTGTTCAGTCTGTCTTCAAACCGCATAAGGCTGCATGAACCTTTCTGAGCCGCATGAAGGTTTCTGAACCGCATGAAGCTTCTGGACCGCATGAAGTTTCTGAGCCGCATGAAGTTTCTGAGCTGCATGAAGTTTCTGGGCCGCATAGAAATTCCTATACTTTTCCATGCTTCTACATCCTCACCTTGTCACCGGTCTGCCATGGCTAGCGCATCGTCGCAGCCCTAATAAATAAAAACAAGTGCCAAAATAAATTTAAAAAAATCCTGGTAAAAATTTAGGGGGTTTACAGTACAGGATCTCCAATTATGATGGTGCCATCCTGTAGACTCTTTCTGATACTGGTGTAGTCCCCGAAATCAAATCAATGGTGAACTCTATCTCTCTTTTTAGCGGCATACCTGGAAGATTTTCGGAAAATATATCAGGGAATTCTTCTACTACTCTGGGAAACTTAACTGCTTCTGCTACTGCCATCCGCAAGACTGGTAGAGAAGGTTCTACTTCGCCTCTGGAAAATAAAATCTTCTTCGCTGGAAATACCAAAAATAATTCTGCCAATATGATAGTCTATTATTGCGTATTGATCCTTCAACCAATCCATTCCTAGGACCACATCATAGTAGGCCATCGAAAATTCTGTCAGTCTAGCAGAAAACTCTCTACAGCTAACTTTGATTTGACACGAGAAAAATACTCTATCTACTCTCGCATGACCGTTACCAGTAAGTATATTGAGTCTTACTGATAAGGACTCGAGCTCTAGTCCTATCCGTGTTGCGAATCGTGCAGACATAAATGAATGCGATGCACCCGAATCAAATAATACTGATGCTGGAAAAGAGTTGACAAGAATGGTACCTGCCACCACCTCTCCTGATGCCAATTCTTCTGCTACTTCCAGAGCTATAGCTTGACCCTGTCCTCTTGGTGCTGGTTCCCTCTGCTGGTAACCTCTCTGCTTGATCAAAACTTGGGCTTGGGCCTGAGCATACTGTTGAGCCTGAGACGTTAACGGCCTCGGAGGCTGGTACTGCTGTTGTTGCACTGGTGCTGGTGTCCTAACCGATGGACTGGTTAGGGTTGATGAAGATGAACTGGCTCTATGTGGACAGGACCCAATTTTGTGATCCAGTGCCCCATAAGCCAAGCATAATCCCTGTGCTCTACGACATTCTGATACCACGTGCCCAGGCTTTCCATAATGAGAGCAGTCCATTGCGAAAGATTGCTTCTGCTTCTGTTGCTGAGGGTACGTCGGAGTTGAGTGCTGAACCTACGAAACTATGGTCGCCCTCCTTGGAGCTCCATTGGTCAAGGCCTTAGTTGTCGGGGCTGGTGCTGATGACTGAGATAACTGTCCATAAGGCCTCTTCCGTCCTCCAGTTCGATCTACTATCCTCTGGAAGGTATTCATGCTGCCTTGCTGCTCGCAAAACTGCATCAAATGTCTGGTGCTCAAACTGCTCCACCACTAGAATAATCTCTAGGTGGAGTCCCTGCTGAAATCACTGCACTCGGTTCAATTCGGTCGCCACCAAGGTAGGAGAAAAGTGACTAATTCTTGAAAACCCGGCCGCATAACCATCGACCGTCCTTCCCATCTGCTTGAGACTGCTAAACCTTGTCTGCAAATCATACCGGGCTACTGCATCAAAGTACTTCATCTGAAACTTGTCACTGAATATCGCCTACAAAACAGGAGTCACCAAACCAACTGCTAGCATCGCCCACCAGCTACGGGCTAAGTCCAATAATTGCAGGCGTACAACGGCCACCTTCTCTTCCTATGGAATCCTAGCTGCCTCCAGAATGATCTCTATATCCTAAAGCCACGCGTCAGCAGCAATAACATCTTCACTACCGTCAAAGAAAGGAGGGTTCAGGAGCTTGAAGCTGTTAGCCGCATTATTCCCTTGATAACCAACTCTGTCCATAGCTTCTTGTACTGTCTACTGCAGGGCATCGCCCCGACGATCTAATGATACAAGTAAGTCCAGGATGAGTCCCATCAGGGTTCTATTGTCAGGCTCTACAGGCTGGACTGGCTGAACTATTGGCTCTTGATCCCTGGAAGGTATGACTCGGAATGCTGCCCCTGAGTGCTGGGTTTGGTCCCCAGGTTGTTGCTGGTTCACTTGTTGTTACTGGTTCACTGGAGGTGCTCCACCCGGCTGATCAGTATGATCAAGAACAATGCCACTGAAGAAAATGACATGAGGAACAATAAGGAAGGACCAAGATAGATCAAGGATAGAAGCACCTTATCAGGTCAAGATTCAGGAGGATTAGAAAACACGAGTAGAGATCAAGGAAGAATGCTGATTGAGACATCTATTCAGTAGAACCCTCTCACATCTTGATATACAAGACCTGCATGGGCCACCACTTAAACAGTGTCATGCCCCAGAACCAGAATACTGAAGAGTGGGGGACAGATACAGCCAGCTACGCACATTAAAGTGCAACCCACCTCGCAATACGGTCACGATTGTCTAGATGCATGAGGGTTTATCTACAAGCCAACAGTCTCTTATGGTCAAGAATAAGCCTAGTGTCTCAATCTCAAGCAAGTAAATAATTATTACAAGATGTTAAATCATCAGACATACAAAGTAAGGCGTCCTAAACATTACATATTCATATGATCAAGAAGCTAGTCATACAAAATGCGAAGACTAGCAAGAGTTAAGTCGTATATGATTAACCCTAGGATTTGCCAATCAGGTAACAGCCCTTAGGCAGACAAAATTAAGTTTCAACACGAGCTAACACATGCTCGGCGGCTAAACGTCTCAAAAAAACAAGTTGTATTAGAGTAGAAGAGCAAAATGAAAAACCACTCGTTGCCAGGGTTACGCCTGGTGTTCACCATTTGGCTGGAAGGCAGGTAGATCCTCGGGTACTGCTCCGAAATCTGGCCATACAAAACCAGCTGGGTCAGACCCCAGAAAGAGGAAGTGGCACAAGGAAGGCTCCACTTAGGAACTAAAACCAACATAAATGAATAGAATAACTAATGAATGAACATAATTAAATAACAAAAAAGACCTGCTTTAAAGAATAATACTAGCTTGCATTAAGAAGACATGAGGTGGAATATAATTTCCATGTTAATCATGAGACAATCATTCAGGGACGACCAATCAAGTCCTACGATTTGCTATCATTAGCTAACTAGGGTTGTCACAGGCCTAGTTACTAATATGATGTAGTTGAGATATTCCTACAGTCACAAGCCCTGCAGACTATCCAGGTTATCCATGCGAGGTTACAAGAGTTTATCAAGAATTAAGACAATTATTAGGTGACCTAGAGTGCAACACTGATAGTGTGTTGGAAATGCGCCCTACTCGACGGTAGGCTACAAGTCCACAGGTGTGGCCGGGATAACAGGATTGCCTATAACTAGAAAATCTTTCTATATGAACTACTTGATCCATCTAGTCGTTAACCTAGTCAGATTCATTATGAATCCCTGACCGTGGTAACAAGGAATCCATGTCCTAGACACGATGCAAGACAGGACGTATATCTTGTACAGGCATAATAAAAAAAATTAACCACGGAGTCAAGACAAGAGTTACACTTAGCAAGTCAGGAATAGTTGTCGCAATAGCAATCAAGATTACACATGTCATGTCATGTCAGGTTTACTTGTCATGCCAAGAGTACTTGTCAAGAGTGTGCCTCAACGGGCCATTATCAAGATTATCAAGATGGGATCATGTTCTCATGTTCAAGTTTAAGATACCAGCTCAAGATTACCAAGTCGGGTCGTTACAATTTAGGCCAAGTACAGAAAACATACATAAAGATCAAGAACTATGATTGAAACTATCGGTCGCATATGAACTCCAGTTAATATGAAACAAGAAGATTCTTGAAGCCAAGACGAAGATCTACACTTTATGTTTTGAGTTTTACGAGATTCTAGCAACAAAATAGCTTAAACAGGCAAAAACATCAATTCGCGCGCGAGTAAAACTACCCACGGTGCGCGGGACGCGAGACTACGGCACGCAGCCGCGCAGAAAATCGTGCAGGCGTGCGACGTACTAAATGCGCAACGCGCAGTATAGAGGCGTGGCGAGCAGCGTGCGACAGAAAATTGTGCAGGCGTGCGGTTTATAAATACGCAACACGAGGGTGCACGGCATGCAGGACGTAGAGACACGATGCACAGGCGCGCGGCAGAACTTCGTGCAGGCACGTGGTGCGTGAAACGCGCAGCACACGGCAGAAAATTACGTAGACGTGCGGCAAGCGAAACGTGCAGCACGCATGTGCATGGCGCACAGGCACAGGTGCACGGTGCAGGCGCGCGACACTGTTCATCGTCCCGACAGCACCGAAGTTGTGAGGAAGTCATGAACACGAAAATGCCATAACTTCTTCATACGAAGTCAAAATCAAGCGATTCAAAAGCCAAAATTATATAGAATAAAATTCCCCACAACATGAAACCATTATATTTCAGAAATAACAAACTTTAAAAGATCAAAACCAAGAAAATTAAAAAATTCTCAAAACTTAGATCTTCAAAAATCTATCCATCAAACTAAAAATGTCAAAGGCTTAGAATCAAGCAAGGAGAATAAAATAAAAACTTGAGATCCATCATGAAGCAAGTTGCACTTGCCTAGGGCTTGGTAGTTGGGAGGAGTAAATGAAGAAGAATAAGATGTAAAGTCAATGGTGATAATGGAGGAGAGAGAGAGTTGGTTTTTATACCAATCCTCTCCATCTCAAACCAACCCAAACCAAACTGAGCCAAGCCAAGGGCAAATTAAACCAAAACTAGGCTAAACAAGACAGTCAAAATAGGGTCACATAACAATGTCAAAATCTGTACATGCATACTGAAAAATACGTATAACAAAAATAGGATTGACTACGATACGTGATATTGACATAATCTGCTTAGCTGGATACTTATATACTAATACTAGAGTCACCGGATCCCGTGATGACTATAGGGCCAGGACTGGCTGATGTAATTATTATATAGTTATAATATAGGACTTGACTCTAAAGAGGTCAGATCAGTAGTCATGTATGCGACTTGTGTGATTATATAATATCTATATATATATATATATATATATATAATATTATATATATATATATATATATATATTTTATATATATCTATATATATATATTTTTTATATATATATCTATATATATAGATTATATATTATATATCATTATATATATATATATATATATATATATATATATATATATTATATATATATATATATATATATCTATAATATATATATATATATATTTTTATATATATATATTATATATATATATATATAATATATATAGATTAATAATATATATATATAGATATATATATATATATATATATATATATATTTATATATATATTTATATTAATTTATATATATTTTATATATCTATATATATATATATATATATATTATATAATATATATATATATATATATATATATATATATATATATATATATAAATATATATATAATATTTTATATATATATATATATATATATATAGTATATATATTTATATATATATATATATATAAATATATATATTATAATATATATATATAAATAATATAATATATATATATATATATCTATATATATATATATATATATATATATATATATATAATATCTTATATTATATATATAAAATAAAACATATATAAATATATATATACACTCATGTGTTCACTACAAGAAAAAAAACCCTTTCACAACGTTGCAAAACGTTGTAAAAGGTCTCTTACAACGTTAATAGAAGGTTGTTATATCCAGGATTGTAAAAGGGGGGTTATCTTCCATAATGTTTGTTTGAATGTTGTAAAAATGTTGTAGAAGTTCTCCACAACACATTTATACATTGTGGAAATTTATAAAATCTGACAAAAAGTTTCTACGATATTTGGCAAGTATTGTAAAAACACATTTTAAACGTATTGCAGTGTTGTATATAATGTTAACATTTTGCAACTGTGGTAATAATATCTACCACGTTCATAAACATTGTACATAGATTTTCTATAACAGTGTAAAAATATTTAAAAATTTATAACAACTTTTAACAATGTTGTATATGTTTGCCAAACATTGTAATATATATTTTTGGTATGTTGTATTATAACATCAACAATGATTTAAAAGTATTGTAAATAAATTTTACAATGTTCATAAAAGTTGTTATAGTTATCTTACAATAGTTTTTGAAACGTTGTTGATTATGTTTCCATTTTTAAAAAAATACAATTTATAAATAAAAATATTGATTACAATTATACAATACAAATACATTACATTATTCTAATTTTCACTAGGCTCATAAAATCATTCAGACAACAATACAAAGTTAAGATTAACCAATAATGAGCAAAAGGAACCAATAACAAACTTGAACCAACACATATTAAAAAGCAATAAAAGGCTAAAGAAATGTTCTCTAACATTTTTTACAATCATTTGCATGTTCAAAAGCTATTGCGAAAAATCCTCAGAGCTTTGGAAATTTGAACCATGCTTACTCCAACTTGAACTCCGCAACTCGTATTAAGCGATTCCCATGCTCGTTATGCTTCGATTAGTTTTAAACATGGAACAACCTTCATTGATTGAAGTTTTTTGAAGACACAAAGAAGAAGAAGATATAATCGTAAGTTTTACATAGAGAATTAAATTATTGCAAAACATAGTACTAAGAAAAAAAGAATCCTTTTTATTTAAGGATAATGAAATGAAAGAAATGTGAAAATACCATCCTTCTTCACTAATTTTAGGGGAAAAACTAAACTCCCTATTTTTCTGAAATAATTGAATTACAAGACGAAGAACTTGATCATGGTAAATATAAGATGCAAAATATAATCCAGCTTTACAATGTATTTAAATTACTAGTTATTACTAAAAGGTTCTCTTTAATATGAGTCATTCACTCTAGGAGTGTGCCAACAAACTTTAAAGATTTTTCTAATCATAATCTACTAAAGCAAACCGAAGCAACCTTTCTATAAAACTCTGGCTCTGTTACTAAAGCAATACACAGCAACAAAGTTCATTGTCAATCAATAAAAGCAAGACTATAGATGCAGAGGAAGGGGTGGAGCATACATGAAAAGATCATAGAATATAATATAATGGCAACAACAAATTCTGACTTAAGCTTACATTTTTACATGTAGTATACTGCATATTAAATGTCATTAACAGCCTTGATCAGAGCAGATATGGAACCATGTGTCCATTCATATATATATATTATATTATATATATATATATATATATATATTTATAGAATCCAACTTCATATTCCTGTCAAGGCCTAAAATCTACTATATCTAAACTTTTGTATACGTACACCTAGGAGATCGAAACAGCATGTTTTGTACATTTCTTTAAAGAGTCCAGGTATAGCAGTGAAAATAATGTAAATGATCTCCCAAGAAAATTTGGCCACCAACACCCAATACTTCATCAAGACACATTCATCAGTCATGCCCTTCGCCACTAGTTTAGAAAACATTGAATTGGGATAACCACATATATCAAATTGAAGTGCCTATTCATAAACTAAAACAAGTAAACCTAGTAGGTACTCAAATTTACATATGATGAGTGCCAAAGAAGGCATCCCAAATTCCTGTATAACATCTACTATCACAGGATTACATAGAAGAAAAGTGAAGAAGAAGAAGAAGAAGAAGAAGAAGAAGTAGAAATCTCCCACTAGAAAGAAATGAGCACTATAGCATCAGTAACAAACTGATGGTTCAGCCATAATCCTAGCAAGTCAAGAAGACCAAGAATTCCTTTTCCTAGTACTATCAGAAAACTGATACATACAAACCCTAAGCAACAAGGCCAACCCCCCCAAATCTTCACCTTCTCAGTAGGCCATGGCCAAGAAACTGGCCTAAACATTGGCCTATGGCAAATGTGGCTTGAAAATAGAGCCCAACTTGGCTCTTCCCTGCTATTGCTACTTGCTAAAGCAGAGTGCCAGCAATGGCCTAATGTTTGGCACTGCCTTTGCATAGGCTAATGTTCTAAATGTTAATGGGTTAACCCCCCACTAACTGAAACAATAAGGTTCTGTGCACTTAGTGCACAGACCACTCTCCCTTCAGTTAATTCCCTTAATCTATCTGTCTATCTAACCTATCCACTTACCTAGACAACCTCCTCCCATTCTACTGTCAATGATCGTTAATGATACTCAAGACACTAGCTTGACACTCAAATAATAACTCACTAATGACTGAAAACACTCTATTATAGCACAACTCAAAACAATCCCTATTTTCCTCATTCCTTAATATTTATGCTAACCAAGCCCCCTATGTTTGCACCTGCAAAAAAGATACTGATACAAAAGCTCAAGATTAATACAAAACTCAAGACTAATATATG
>JANAVB010014386.1:0-10000 GCA_029216955.1 Iris pallida
GATCACATTGACAACTATCCTGGCGGGCTTTTTGTAACCATCGGTGACAACGGATCCACAGGTCGAAGTCTAGCGACTTGAGATAAAACTCATCCTTATTTTCTAATAGGTGTAGTTAGTTCCATCAAATAGGGAAGGCCAATGAGTGGATTGTCCTTCACCGTGATTGGAAATCATGGATTGTGTGGTTGCCATGGATCAGCTCTAGGATGTTAGTCCTTGTTGAGAGAACAGAGCTCTGATACCAATTGAAGAACAAATAGGCAACTCTAGAGGGGGGTGAATAGAGTTTTGACAATAATGTCCAATTAAAAATAAAACTCTTCACAACAGAAATAATCAGAGTAAATGCGAAAATAGTAAAGAGCAAGAAAGCATACGCAAACACAACCGATTTTAACCTGGTTTTCCTCGTAGAGGACTAGTCCAGGCCTGAGAACTCTAGCTCAGGATTAAATCCACTATTTGTGAAATAGTAGTTACACCCCGTGTCTTTTCTTTAGAAGAGCACGTCAACTTCTTACAGAGATCGCAGTGGCGATGCTTGGAATTTTTAAGCGACTTCTTGAACTCTTGCACAAACTCCTAACTGAAAAGTACTGCACTTTAAGGCTTAGGGAGCTTGTGGCTAGTAGATGAGAAGGGTATAGCTTGTATAAGGCTTTAGAGAAGAGAAGAGAAGAGAAAATTGGAGATGATTGAAAATGAAAGAATTCATGGCCTATTTATAGGATACCATACAGGCAGAATTCGACCAGAATTCTGGTTGAAATATTCAAAAATTTGGCCGTTGGACAACTTGCATCCAGCCAACCCTAAAAATTAGGGTCCTGAAATTTAGGAGGCAGAGTTCGGTCCGAACTCTGTGTGGAGGCAGAGTTCGGCCCGAACTCTGTCTTCAGAGCACAAAATAGGTCAAATGGGCCAATAGGCTATTTGGATGTTTGGTAGGGCTTTTGGTTTTGAGATATAGGTATAGTCTAAGTCTCAAAATGCTCAGCACAGCTCAGTTTACATAAATCTAGACTCAAATAAAGTGTAAAATACAGATTCAAATTATGAAGCTTTGCAGGTACGAGCTGTCGTCTGGCTTGTACCGAATTCAGTCTTCATGTCGTATTGTAATATTACAAGTATCATGTTGTCAATAGTATCAATATATGGTTGACTGTGATTTTGTGTCAACAGGGTTGGTGGCCTTGTTGCTATTATGTTGAATGCTTGTCCCAATTTTTGGTTATCCCTTTGTTGTATGGCCTTCTCATACTGTGCGGACCATGGTGGTAGCGACTGGCCCTTGGATATTCAATAGCTGTTGGCGAACGTGGTGCTCATCCTCCTGGTGCTGGTAATACTACTCCTACATCTGCTGCTGCCTAGAAGGACAATCTCGAGCTTGGTATTGATTTGATCCACAAATCATACAAATCCCAATATACGACAACAGTCCCTCTGAAGATGTTACATCTTACCACAATAATAGCAAGTAGGTAATTCTCTCCCTTGATATGAGGAAACTCTAGGCTGCTGCATCGCAGAATGTCTTATGGGTCCTGATGGTGTAGTCTTAGCTGATGCAACTGTTGAAACAGCTCGTCGTTGTTGTGCCTTCTTACTTATGGCCTTCTGAGTCCTAGCCTCGGCCAATAATGCTGCCTGTGAGACTCGTGACTAAGAACTAGTATATCTCTGAAGCTCTATGCTCAACCCATTATGAAATCTCTTAGCCTTCTCCAACTCTGTCGAAACTAAGCCAGGGGCAAAATGACTCAACCGACTAAACTGGCATCGTACTCGTCTACTGTCATGCTTTCTTATTCCAATTGTAGGAATTGGTCGTTAAGTGTGTCTTTGGCGGTGTCCGAGAAATAGTTTTTGTTAAATAGCACTTTGAATTCCTTCCAAGTCGAATTAAGTCCTAGTCGATGCTCTTCTTCTGCCCACCAATGATAGTCACTGCCTTCCAACTGGAGTCTAACCGCTGTCATCCATAAATTTGCAGACAACTGGAAAGCTCTCAAGAGATTTTCGGTCTACACAAGCCAGTTTATAATTCCCAAAGAGTCTTCGGTACCGTTGAAGGTTGGAGGATTCATGTTGCGGAACCCCTCGATAGTATACTAAAGGCTTCGGGTGCTCGCAGGGATGTCTCCAAACTCTTCGTAATGAACTCGTTTTGCTGCATTTGGGCCTGCATCAAGCCTTGAAAGAACTGGTTTATCGGAGTCCCATCTGCTTGAGGCATGGGCTGCTTTTGGGGCATCTATGATATTAGTGGAACAAACTGTTGGGTACCCAGTGGGCTATACGGTAGGGGATATGGAGGTGGATATGGATAGGGGTATGTGGTAGCTATTGCAGCAGATATTGAGGTGGATACTGTAGAGGATGCTGGGGTAGAGATTGTGGTAGATATAGTGGTGGATATTGAGACGGATATGGGGGTAGAAACTGTTATAGAAATTGGGTGGATAGGGTGGCAGGGGTGAAAGGTACTCTTCTTGAGGTACAGGGTTCTGGGGGTCTGGGTGTCCCCCTTGGGATGCTGGGACTTGTTGATGCTGCTGAGTAGTAGGTGGTGTCATTACAGGCTGTAATAATGGTCCTGATGGAGCTGGTGTGGTTGGGGATAAGGATAGGGGTAGCTAATCCGCTGGTCCCTCTGGAGTGCTTGAACCTCCAATGGTAATGGCGAGAAAGATAACATGACCACTACGAAGATTGATCATATTGGCACGAAATATAAGATTTACGTTAGAACATGATCAAGCTGGATACAAGTTAAGCAGGCAAATGAGAGTTCGAAATGAAAATCAAGGAAGACGATAAAGCATGTTGATGAGATCCTAATTTATAATCCTATATGCAGGCTTGCTCGGTACAGTAACGTAACCGAAACATATTTTCTCGACCTGCATGGGCCACCACAAAAACATGTGACATCCCAGCCCAAACGTAGGACTAGAAATACGTACATGCCAGCTGTATGTATACGCAGGCTACTCCAATATAAGGAACCTACGAATACACATATAAGCTGTATTATATGAACTCCAGCTTATATTAATATTTTACGGTCACACGCAACAAGTATATCTTATCCATAATAACAAATAAAAAACTAATAAATGTCTCAACTGAATTATAAAATAAAATATCTGCCGGGTGGAGACAAATCTACTACCAAATGAATGAATGAAATCAACTGAAAGAACGATATAAAGAAACTACGTAAGTCCATTAACTAAAAAGAAACTCAGATAGACTCAGAAGGTGAGACCTCCTCAACTGCGAAGGAAGAGTCTAGTCCGGAACCGTACTCCTCAGGATATTGCCCGTCGTCTATACCTGGAGAGATCACCAGGTCCTCAGAGGGACGTAACAAGATATGTAACACTCCCGAATTTTTGAATTATTTTTATTATTTTTCTGATCTTAAAAAAGGATTTTATGGAATATATTAATATTTTTATTAAATAGTTATTATTATAGATGACCTTAGCCATGGTTAAGTTTTGGAGTACAAGATGACTAGGGATTATGGCACGGATAGTGTACTCGTGTGCTTTGACTAGTGTTTTAGCCATGGTAGGGATGGTCGAGCCATATGTGTGTTCTAACTAGGAAAACCAACCAAAGTCGTGACTTAACCCCACAGATGATTAATTATTTATTATTTAAATTATTGACTTTTAGGAGACCCGGTTGTACCAATTTAGCTCGGACTGGACCCAAACAAGCCTAGGCCCATGTAGTCGGGTAATGATTCCAAAAGGGTCCATGTAGATATATTTGTGTATATATTTTGTAATGGTATGTTAGTTATTATTTTCTATAAGTAAATCATCGTCATAGTAAATAGTAATTTTAGTAAGTTAATAATTATTTTGGAAATTGGCATGACAGTTTTCCTTTATATTTATTTCTTAAGTTTGGATTATATATGTGTGTATGGTATTTAGTTTATATATATATTATATATATTATATATATTATATATATATATTTTATTTTATATATATTATATAATAATTATATATATAATATATATTATATTTATATTTATATATAATAATATATTATATAATATATATATTATATATAATTATTATATATATATATATAATATATAAATTATTTATAATATATCATATATAAATATATATTATATATTATTATTATATAATATATATATTATTATATATATATTATATATATATATATATAATATATATATATTAATATTATATATATATATAATATATAATATATTATATATATTATATATATATATATATATATATTCTTTTTGAAACAGTCATTTTATTGAAAAGGTAAAGGCGGCTCAGGAAGAGCAATACAGACAGGTACAGAGCCAAAAGACACAAAAGGGCCCTGTAAACAAGGTAAAAAATTCGAAAGGTTGAAATTCGAAATTTTGAAATTTCGGATGACCTAAATTTCGAAATGCAACGAAAACATTTCAAAATTTCGGAAGCCGAAATTTCAAAACTTATCAAAATTTCAAAAACTAAAATTTCAAAAACATGGACCGCTGACACGAAAGGTCCTAGGGGAGGGTGCACCGCCCGAGGGGGGCACGCAGCCCGAAGGGGAGGGACTCTTTGCCCGGGGGGCATACGGTTCGAGGGAGCTTCGGCCCCCTCCAGCGCGCCGCCCGAAGCCAGGGGAGCTCCGGCTGGGGAGGCCGAAAGGGGGACAGGGAACGGGGAGGCCGAGAGGGGGACGGGGGCTCCGACGGCGGGGAAGGCCGGGAGGCGGTCCATGGAGGGGGCAGACCTGGAGAGGAAGCACAGGGGTCATAGGAGACGAAGCGCCTGGGGCAGCCGGAGGGGGTCAGGCGAGGCGGAGGGAGGAGGGGGAGGAAAGAAAAGGAGGGAGGGCGGCTGGACCTCCGAAGGGAGGGAGCGGGGGGCTCGACATCCGGGCGGACGTGCAGCCTACCACCGTTGAGGGGAAGGGCCCTCCAGCATGCGTCGGAGTCCATACGGGAGAGGGGGAGCACCGACGACACTGGAGGGGGAACCAGAGCGGGAGGAAGGGGAGGAGCCCCCGGGGGACCCGAGACGATGGCTGGAAAGAGAGGGAGGGGGGCCACTCCTGTGCCACCGGGGACCGGGCGGGGGCCGGAGGGCTCAAGGTGGACCGTCGGGGCCGGGGGCCACTTCAGAGAGAAGAAAGCTGACGCTACCGAGTTGGGGGGCGACATAGTGGGAGAAGCGACGGGAGGAGGGGGCGCCATGACAGAGGGAGGCTCGCCTGGCGGGGAAATATCCATGCTCGGCTGAGGGCCGAGGAGGGAAAGGGTCGGAGCGGCTCCTTGGGTGGCCTGTACCGAGCCCGGTGGCGTCGGAGACGCCGGGGATGACGACGGCGCCGAGGGGAAAGTCGGTAGAGGAGTGAGGGGGGATTCCAATCGGTGAGAAGAAGCCGACGAGGTAGGGATAAACCCCCCACGGGGGAGAGGGTGGGGGGCAGGCGGATCCCGGCCAACCGGGGGAGTGGGGGGAGAGGGAAAAGAGGGGCCCACCGAGGGGGAAGAAAGGGCCTGGGGGCACGGCCCGGCCGAGGAGGCCGACCGGCCAGGCGATCCATCCACCCATGAGGCGGTGGGGGGCGGGGAGGGGGGGGGGGCGGCGAGCAACAGAGCTCCCTCCAGAGGAGACCGGAGTCCCCTCTGCTGCCTCATTATATATATATATATATATATATATATATATATTATATATATATATATATATTATATATATATATATATATGGGTTTATTATTAACTATACGGATGAAATATATATTATATATGTGTTTGCTAGTACAAGAAATGTTTTATTTTGAGTCATGATAGCATTTACTAAAAATGGTTGCCTAGATTTAATATGTTAAAATTTCTAGTAGAGATTGTATGGTAGTATGCATATACTTTGGAGGATGTATATATATGTGTGTGGGTGTATATATATATAGCTATATACATATATCTATATAATAGAGAAAAGAAAAGAAAAAAAGAAAAAAAAGAAAATCATAGCAGTACTATTCCTGCGGGAGCAGTACTGGCTGTGTCCCGACCACAAAGAAAAAGAAAGAAAGAAAAAAGTGCGCAACAAAGATTTCAATAAAATCTTCTCCAAATCTTGTCAGATTTTTCCTATATGATTTAAATTTTGATTCTCTACTAGTTAAACCAAATCTAGTTAAAATCCAGAAATCAATTCGAGTAGGAAATCAATCTTAAAACTCTCTATATATATCTAAACACATCGGTTATTTTTAGAAAACGTACGAAAGCTCTAACCACCCTCGATCCCCCAACTTGGAACCGTCCCTTGACAACCCATGCATCGTCCCCACACCCCGGCGACCCTACTTGGTCGCCTGTACCACCGTGACAACGTCGGAGCTGGCCGTCGCACGTGCGACAGTAGGCAGCAAACACTGGCCCGAACCCCCGATTTTACAGGTTCGATACTTTCTATTGTTGCTGAGTTTTTTGAATTAATTGATCCTATGTGTTCACAACTTATATGACTTAAATCCTGACAATTAGTTGATTTTAGATGGCCTAAATCGCAAGAAAAACAGATTTAAAATCTCAAGAAAAATTAGTTTTCTGTTTAAGAACAGAACAAGGAACTCGAGTTCAAATTCGATTTTGGAATGTGGTTATCTTTCTATCTTGTATATTAAGTTTCAATTTTTCTTTGCTTCCTTATATCCAACATATACGAGAGTAAACCCATCTTGTAGATCATGATTTCATTTAGTATGCACGAAGTTATTTGATTGTGAAAATCACAAAAAAACCTGTTTTCAAAAAACTAAAAATTATAAAAACCTCTGATACGAGATATGGTCACAAACCGAAAGCATCGAAAGGTACGTATCGACTTCTTGGATGTATGCGCTTTGACGGAATTCAAATTGGTTGCGTGTACGCGACGAATTTGATGCGTATCCGTCAAAATTTACCGTATCGATCTTTTTGCAAATTCTCCAATTACTTTGTGCACGTTTATCAAAATGAGACGAAACTTGCGCCAATAAGACCGTATCATTTTTCTGGTCCTGTATGCCAAGTTCGGTCCGATTCTAAGACAGTTGATAGGATTACCGTTTTGCGGGCCCCACGATCCGACTTAACGGACGAAATTGTGCACGACCCACCAGAATCCAACTTTAGACATATAGCTGTATTCATCTCATCAAACCGAACCTATAGACATGTTGTTTGTTAACTTTGGAGACCATGGACTCTGACACGTTTTTCGGTGCAAAGCAGGTCCAACGACGGATACCGTTTTGACCCAAAATTATCATTTTGCCCCTGTGTCCAGAATTGGACTTGTTGGTAGTCTATCCTTACTATTTTGCTTATTTTGAGAATGTTGGCAATGTCCGTTTTAGAATCCGGGCATAGTTGCAGGAGTTCGGCTTTTGCAGACATTTGATCTGACAGGTTATTTAGACGTGGTTGAGTTTACACCAGGCAAGTACACCTTGCCAAACTTTACAGTACTTACATGCTTTTCCATATTGCTAATTTTATATCTTACTTAGTTCCATATTTCTCTTGTTCCATGTCATAGTTATTCTAGTTTTACGTGCACGTAGATTTTACTCTTTTCTATATTAATTGTTCTACTTTCTTATCCTGTTCATGTCTGTTGTTTTGTCCATGCCATGATCTCCTGACCTATTTGACTTGGACTTGACCTTAGTCTGATTTTTGATACTTGATTGACTTGACCCGGTCATGATCGTTTGATTTGACCCTAACCTGTTATTAGACATGACTATACCTTACCACCTTGTTCGTGAGCTCCCATTGAGTGCGGATGAGCCTTACTATAGTTAGAGATTCCCCATCGGCTACTGACTCTAGGACCGTGAGCTCCTATCGGGTTGCAGTTACCCCGACTTACTATTAGTCACGCTTGATAGCACTATCTTTGACGGTATGCCATTTATACTTATTTTTTAGTCTCATATTGTTCCTTGTACCATTTGCTATTTTCTCGCATATTGTTTATTGTACAGTAGGCATGTGTATTATGTGTCTTGCTAGTCCCCTGAGGAACTGGTGATCTTTCAGGCTTAGACAGAGAGGAGGTTCACGGTTCTAGAGTCGAGACTGGTGATGTACCTTCGCAGGAGAACGAGATAGCGATCGAAGACTTCTCTTGATACATGTCTCTTTATTTATAGACTTGCTATTTCATTTTCTTTCTTTTCAGTGGACATGTAGTGGATTATTTGTTTTTTTATACTGTGGTTTCGGGATGTCATACCCGCACAGTTATTATTTCTATTTCATGTTGGACAGATCTTTCTTATTAGTATCATTTTATTAGACTTGATATCTCGTGTCTTATTTTCTGTGTGGATGAGATTAGCTGTGATCTGTGACTTGTATTGTATTGCTAGATTATTATCATGATTTATAGCTTAAGTATTTCGCTAATGGGCTTACTTTGAGATTTGGCCCATTAGTGAAGTGTTGTTGGCATGTACCATATCCTGGTCCTATACGTATTTTGGGACTGGGGCATTATATGTTTTTTGGTGGTCCATGCAGTTCTACGTTAATCACTTCGGTTACGTTACTGTACCGACGTGAGCCTACGAATAGGATAGAAAGACCCTTATGATCTCATCCACATCTTTATATTGTTTCACGTCCTTGAACTCTATATTTCGACTTCGAAATTATTTCCTTGACATGCATCCTGCTTGATATCATTTTTCCTTTAAGCTTATAAGTTTCGTTTGAGTACAGTAAAATGGACCCGCAAGCCAGTGACGAGAACCCCGCCGTCACCCCGTAGGGCGCTATAGTGACTCATGTCGACACGACCCCGCCATCGGTTGGAGGTTCTTCTACCAACCAGACGATCCAGCGACTTTGTACCCACCGAGGGTCAGGAGAGACAACATCCCATCCATGCCATCGATGCCGCTGACGATGTTCCCCAGCTTGGACAGACGATGGATCCCCAACAGCTTTTCCAGACCATCTACGTGATGATGCAAGCGCAACAACAAATTCAGATGAAAGCCCGACAGAGATAGACGGAGCACATCGAGGATCGCATCGTGTCAGCACTAGAGAGAGACACTCTACCAGTTCTCCATACGATGACGGGAACCATCACAAACTTCTGCCATCTGAAGCCAGATAAGTTCTCGGACAAGGAGGAGCCTACCGAAGTTCATGAATGGCTCACCAACATAGAGCATCAATTGGAGGCAGCCCAGTTACCGAGAGATCGATGGATGATTGCCATCAGGATGCAGCTGACCGGCAACGCGCACCACTGGTGGCTTACGGAGGAGAAAAGACTTGGACATGATAAGGTCACTTGGGAGGAGTTCTCCAAACTCTTCCAAGAGATGTTTATCCCTGCCACTTTCAAAGTAGAGCTTCGAAGACAATTTTTGCATCTCGTACAAGAAAGCATGACAGTGGAAGAATACAATGCCAAGTTTCTACGACTGAGCCGCTTTGCACCTACATTGATCCAGACTGAAGAAGAGAAGGCTAAGAAATTCTACGAAGGACTGAGCTACAGACTACAGAAGCTTATTAGGGCTGTAGAACCTACCACTTACTTCGGAGTTCTTACTACAGCACAACGTTTAGAATGAGTCCATCAAAAAGGAAACAGCGAGAAGCGACCACAACCAACGACATCATTAGCAGAAGCAACGACATGAGGACCTGAAAGACGCATCGTCGTACATTAACAACCAAGAGTCATCCTATACCAAAACTAAGATAATCCGATGTGCCAGTATTGCAATAGAAGAGGTCATACTCAACAAACTTGTCACAGAAGATTAGGCCAATGTCTAAGATGTGGTTCAACTCAACATCAACTTCGAGATTGCCCAACGAGAGGCCCACCAGCACCACCAGCACCATCAGCACCAATAGTACCAGCTCAAGAAGGATATCCACATGGACCGCATCCCGACCAGG
>JANAVB010014386.1:15000-27494 GCA_029216955.1 Iris pallida
GGTTGAATCCTACGCTGTTGGAGATGAACCAGAGACCTCATCTGTTAATACAGAACAATGTCTCACTGCCGTTTAGCAATCACTGAAAGATATGCTTAACATGGTGTAAGACATGCATCAGATAATATTGAATCAGCAAACTGCTCAGCCGACAGTAATAGCACCAGTACCAGTAGCAGCACAAACTCAAGATAGTCAAGGGGCTGAAATACCATTGAATATTCAGGAGCCTGCTGTTAATCAAAATTCTGCATCTCCAGATTCTATCATTCCTGAAGATCTACCACCTCCAGTGGGGGTTACGGTACATCCAACAACCATTCAATCAAATGTGCTTCCTCAAACCAGTGAAGCCATTCAAGTAGTGCGTGAGCTCAAAGCACAGTTTGAAGTTTTGAGGCACAAGGATCAACTCCAGAGGTTAGGTATTAAGCAACCTTATCCTCCTCATTGAAATAATGTACCCTTTCTACCGAAATTTAAGCCACAATCTATGGTTTTGTTCGATGGAAAAGCATCTCCCAGTCAATATATCAATTACTTGATATTATGACTGTACATCTGCAGAAAGATGACGCTCTTCTCACTCGAGTGTTCATCGGGTGCCTGACGGGTTCGGCTTATGATTGGTATCGAAGTTTACCCGATAATTGTATTTCGTCTTTCAACAAATTTAAGGCAATGTTTCTCTCCCGCTTCTATGAAGGAGGTATGGACATGAACATGTCCTCCTTGATAGAAATCAAACAAAAGGAGAAAGAAGATACTCGGACGTTCATCGAACATTTCCGACAGGCTACTCTAAAGATGCCTCCTGGTATGCCAGATTCAGCGTTGATTGATACATGCAAGATGAATCTGCGACCATCCATTGCTGTTTTCACGGGTTCCCAATTCACAGATTGGGCTTCGTTCATCATAGCAGCGATTTCTACCGAGACCAATGGTAGGTTGGCTCGTGAACATGGGATGATTTTTGCCTCAGATGATAGAGGAAAGAAAAGTAATCCTGGTAATAACCCCGGTAATCGTAATGTGAAAGGAAAAGATACCCTCATGGTTAATCTTTCCAAGAATAAAACGATGCCGAATAGTCAGGAATCTTCCAGGCCAAAGGAAGAATACTCTTTTGATGAGAGTGATATCCCAGGAATATTTCAGTGTCTGGTGAAGAGTGGCAAACTTCAGATTCCAGAGCCAAAGAGGCCTAATGAGGTGAATCTAACTGACAATCCCAAATATTGTATCTATCATAGATATATTAATCATCCTACCAGTGCTTGCTATATCCTGAAGAAGAAAATCCAGGAGCTGATAAATGGTGGTGCTATCGCCTTAACTAATGATGACCATACGGTTACAACCAATATGGTTTCTCTTCAATTCGGAGATTTTCCTCCACAGCAAGTCCCAGATAGAATTATCCCAATTCCGAAGACGACAATGAAGATCGTGAATATCCCGCCTGCCAGAGAAGAAAATGCAGGATTGCTGCCACTCACACTAAAGAATGGTGAAATCATGTGGGTACATCCTGACTTAGTGCCTGAATTGGAAAATAAAGGTAAAACTTCAAAAATACAAGAAGGGTAAGAAAGTCAAAAACTGCAACATGATTTCTCATGATATTCCAGATTCTGATGACTTGGCTCAGCTATGGGATGGCTTTCCTTTAGAAGATAGATTGAGAGGACTGAACATCTGTCCTCCAAGTCTAGCTCCTCCTACCAAGCTCAAGCTTACTCATCAGCAGTGGTTAGCTATGAATAGTGTCCCTTTATACCGGGCGTAACAAGTCTTCGCTGCTCCGACAGGGATTTTTCCTTGTATTCTGAATCCTTCTCCTCCCGTAGCTACAGAGACATATATTCCTCATTCTCCTGTGGATACAGAGATCTCTTCTTCCTCTGTGGAACTATTTGCTAAAATTTTGCTACCTATTCATCTGTACAGTCAGCAATCTGTCCTTCTCATGAAGAAAATGGGTTATGACTTTCAAAAGGTAGAAGGTTTGAATTATGATAAAGGAATACGACTTCCTTTACAAATTCAAAATCAAAAATCCACTGTTGGACTGGGTTCTAAAATTCCTCACAACAAACCTTACAAGAAAAAGGCTACAGGAAGGAAGACTAAATCCTGTAATATGGTACTTCCTTCTCTTGAGTCTGAGGAAGAAACTTTTGTTGGTACAAGATCTGGGAAAGATTACCACAAAGATTATGAAGGATCTTCTAAAGAAGCAGAAGACGTAGTGGAAACACTACCGACTCAACCTTCTTCTGTTCCGGCTAAACCTTCTGTGGTTGAAAAGGGGAAACAGAAAGCAGTACGCTTTGACGTTCTATTGAAGTCTGCTTCCAGTCAGGGGATGGTGATGAAACCTTTCAAATTTGATATTCTAGCTCAGTTAGCCAATACTCCGGCTAGACTATCTATATTTGAACTGCTTCATCTTTCTAGAGAAAGGAGGGAGACTTTGAGTGAAGCTCTACTTCAGGCAGATTCATGCTTGGCTCAACTCAAGAGTCCTGATAATACTCCAGTTTCATATCCGCAATGTCATAGTGTAATGGAAGCAATTCCCACCATCACCTTTACACAAGAAGATATGCTGTTGAAGCATAACAAACATGACAGGCCTCTGTGCTATACTGGGTATATTGGATCTACTAAAATTGACAGGATCTACATTGATCCTGGGTCTTCAATTAGCATAATTCTTCAGAGTATGCTAAGACCCCTGAGGATTCCTACTAGTGATTTGACTTACGCTAGTACTACGATAGTCGATTTTAACTCTGGCAAGAGTAAACCACTGGGGAAGATTCGTCTGCAGATTCAGATTGGCGATCTCCGAACTATGGTAACCTTCTATGTTATCAACTCAGACCTATCCTACAATATCCTTCTTAGAAGACCATGGTTATATGAGCATAATATCGTGCCTTCAACTCTCTACCAATGCTTCAAGTATGTGGATTCCCAAGGAGTTGTGAAGACTGAGTTTGCTGATATCAATCCTTTCAAGGGTGTCGAAGCCTATTTTTCTGATTCAAGGCTTTATAAACAAAAGCATATAAAAGAGAGATCAGACATAGCTGAGGATCGATCATCTACTGAGGATCAGTCTCTTAATGAAGATCCACCAGAAGAGCAACCTTTGAAGATCATAGTCAAGGGACGAATCCAATTCCAACCTGTCAATGATCAACCTTTAATAATTAAGGTTAAAGGAAGAACTCAAACTTCATCCGAGGAATCAATAAATATTCCTGCTAAGAACCAAGTTCAACCTTTTATGATCAAGGTCAAAGGGCGTACCTCTTGTACGAATGATCCAGAACCACCATTGATTGTCAATCATAGCAAATCTGTGCAGAAGACGAATAATGGTCCACTGTTGATTAATCCGAAGCGTAGTAATCAGATTGTAAATGATGTAAATATTGATCATTCTATACTTCTTGATATCAATGAAGATTTCCTTTTCGAGTATATGGCTGTCAAGTTTATTAAAAGAATGACTTTATCTTCGGATAAGCAAAGTCATCAATATAAAGGCGACATAGAGCCAGAAGGAACTTTATACATTGATCATAAAGAAAATTCTTTTCCTCCTCATGTAGATGTTGGACCTTATGCTCAAAGGTTCCTGACATCTTCTTCCCACCTACAGAAGATAAGGTTATCCAGATTGATGTTGGAGATGGAACTACGTCAAAACCAATATTCATCAGTAAGCATCTTTCCGAAGTTGAAAAAGAGGAGTTGATAAAACTTATCAAAGAATATATTGACATCTTTGCATGGAGTTATGAGGATATGTCAGGGTTAGATCCTACGTTGCTACTCATAAACTCAATATTTTGCCCAATGTCAAGCCTGTAAAACAACAGCAACGGCGCTTTAGACCAGATATGATGGATGCAATTGAAGCATAAGTCAAAAAATTGATTACATGTGGGTTTGTTCGTGAAGAGCAACACCCGGATTGGGTTGCCAATATTGTTCCTGTTATGAAGAAGAACGGAAAGGTCTGAGTTTGTATAGATTACCGAGATCTTAATGTAGCTTGTCCAAAGGACGAATTTTCACTTCCAATTACTGATGTCATGATAGACAATACATGTGGTTTTGAATGCATGTCTTTCATGGACGGATTCTCAGGATATAATCAGATCAAAATGCATCCAGAAGATGAGAAGCATACTGCTTTTCGTACACCCCTTGGGGTTTATTGCTATACGGTTATGCCGTTTGGCCTTAAAAATGCCGGCGCTACGTATCAACGGGCTATGAGCAATATCTTTTAAGAACATCTACGGAAAATAGTTGAATGCTACGTAGATGACATTGCTGTTAAAGTCGGTCAAAGAATGATCACATTCAGGACTTGAAAACAGTATTTGAATTGATACGCCAGCATCAAATGAAAATGAACCCTACTAAGTCTTTCTTAGGGGTTTCTAGTGGCAAGTTTTTAGGATTTGTCATTACCTCTCAGGGTATCCATATTGATCCTGATAAGGTTAAAGCAATTCTTGAAATGCGTCCTCTTCGTAATCTGAAAGAACTCCGTGGCTTTCAGGGTCGTATTGCTTATATCAGAAGATTTATATCCAATCTCTCTGGGAGATGCCAACCTTTCTCCCGTTTATTGAAGAAAGGTGTATCATTTGTTTGGGATAAAGCGTGTCACAAAGTCTTCAATGATATTAGACAATACCTTACAAATCCACCTGTTCTGGTACCTCCAGTAGTAGGAAGACCATTTTTGTTATATGTTCGAGCCTTGGATCATTCACTTGGCGCTCTTCTTGCACAGAAAAGTGATATGGGTCATGAACAAGCAATATATTATCTGAGCAGAATGATGGTCGGAGCTGAACACAGGTATACTCCTGTGGAAAAGGAATGTCTAGCCTTGGTTTTTGTCGTCCAAAAGACAAGACATTATGTGACAGGACAGACTATTCATGTCATCTCCAGAATAAATCCCATTCGGGTATTGATGAGAAAACCAAGCATTCTTAACTCTAGGTTAGCCACCTGGGCGATGTTACTTACTCCTTATGACATGGTTTATATACCTCAAAAATCAGTAAAGGGTCAAGCTTTAGCTGATTTCTTAGCTGCTCACCCTATACCGAAAACATCGAAGTTATATGAGGACATTCCAGATGAAGTCGTGGATTGTAACATGACTTTGAAGAATGACATATGGCAATTATATTTTGATGAAGCGTCACGAGTGGGACCTAAAGGCAATATTGTCTCTGGGGCAGGAATCGTCTTGGTTTCTGCTGACAAAATGGTCATATACCGTGCCTATTCTCTTAATGAGCCATGCTCCAACAATGTAGCAGAATATAATGCCCTATTGATCGGTCTCCAAGTAGCAAAACAATTGGATATTGAATTCCTAGAAGCTTATGGACATTCTCAATTGATCGTTAATCAAGTTAGAGGGACTTATGAAGTCAGAAATCCTGATCTCATTCCTTATCATCAGGTGGTAGTCGAGTTGGTCCTTTTATTCAAAGGATTCTTTATTAAATTTGTACCACGTTCTCAGAATGTGGAGACTGATGCTCTTGCTAGCTTGGCTGCAGACTTGGCTGTCCCAATCCGAAGGCAAAATACAATTACTTTGTTGGACCGAGACTTGTTCTGTGTGAAGAATAATCTGCATATTGAACAAAGTAATGTCACAGAGTCAAGTTCCCAACAGAAGGATTAGAAAACTCCATTCATTGATTATGCAGTTTATGGGATTTTGCCTGAAGATCCTAAAGAAGCTGCATCAATCAAGAGATGATCGTTTAGATTCTATTATGATTCGTCTTTGCATATGCTATACCGTCATTCATATGATGGACTCTTGCTGCGCTGTCTCTCAGAAAGTGAAGCCAAACAAATGCTGCAAGAAGCTCATGATGGTATTTGTGGTGCTCATAAACCAAGTCCTAAATTACAAGACCGTATTCGAAGAATGGGGTATTATTGGCCCTCTATGATAGCAGATGCTGTAGACTATGCCAGAAGATGTAAAGCATGTCAGATTCATGCTGATTTTATTCATCAGCCGTCTGAATTTCTACATCCTACAGCAGCCTCTTAACCCTTCGAAGCTTGGGGTATGGATATCATTGGTCCTATTAACCCTCCTTCTGTCAAGGGACATCGGTTCATATTAGCTTTAACCGATTATTTTTCTAAGTGGACAGAAGCAATTCCCCTTGCTGAAGTGAAAACATCTAATGTGATCAGCTTCATCAAACATTATGTCATTTATCGCTTCGGGATTCTTCGACGAATAATTCATGACAATGGTCCACAATTTGCCAGTCAGGCATTTTATCGGTTCTGTAATAAGAATCGAATTCAGAATCTGGCTTCTACGGCGTATAATCCAGCTGCTAATGGTTTAGCCGAAGCTTTCAATAAGACGATCATCAAACTTCTTAAAAAGTTTGTCTATTTTAATAAACGTGATTGGAATGAGAAACTTGGAGAATGTTTATGGGCTTATCGAACAACAGTCCGAACTCCTACTGGTTTTACACCATTCTTATTGGTTTATGGATGTGAAGCTGTCCTCCCATTGGAAATCCAGATTCTATCCCTTCGAATAGCCATTGTTACAGAGAATAATGATCGCTTACGACTCCAAGAACTTGAAGGATTGGATGAGAAGCGTCTTCAAGCACAACAGCATATTGAGCTATATCAAGCCCGTATATCTCGAACTTTCAATCGTAAAGTTAAAGAGAGGGTATTCAAGATTGGCGAACTGGTATTAGCTGTTCGAAGACCGATGGTGATGACTCATAAAAGTAAAGGGAAATTCCAAGCAAAATGGAAAGGCCCTTATGTAATTGAGACTGTGTTTTCCAATGGCGCCTATCGGTTATCAAAGCCTAATGGAGACCTACTCATGATGCCAATCAATGGCAAATTTCTTAAGAAATACTATGTATAAAAAAAAGACAGAATGAAAATAAAGTTTCTTTTATTTTTGTTCAAGACAAAAGATTAAGGATGAGGGCCACTCCCTTCCTTATTGAATACATAGTCAGCCAATGTATAGAAGGCATCGTTTCCTGAACTTATGAAAAATTTGCAGACAGCCATCCTAGATGCTCCTTCTTCAGGAGTTTTCCCTGGCTCTACTAAGAAAGCAAGGATGTCTTGGGGTGGCTTGGGCGTAGAAGAGCTTCCACTTATTTCGGTTGGGCCTGATACAGTGGGTTCAACGGGGCACGTCTCAATGATTTCCTCAATTTTCCTGGAGACTTCATTCTTTTGCCGTACATCCTCGAAAGACATTTCCAATAGAGGAGGAGAAATAAGAATGAAATGTTACAAGCAGTTCTCACCTATTTATAGAAGAGGACTATAAATGAACCGGTCTTTGAAATTGAGAACAACCTTTCATTCCCGAAAAGACCTGTCCGTTCGTTCTATCAGGTTCATTCATTTAATTATAGAATTAAATCAATGTTTTCTTTTTCCAAAAGTTACGTTGATTCATTCATACATTGATATGGACCTATATGCTCATGACATCTGTCTCGTTATTCCCCAGCTACCAAGGTTTGGTTAAGCTGATTTCTTGTCTCCTGGAAAAGGGATTTTATATCTTCTATTTTATCAATTGATTAGAAAGTGGGATTCGTTATTTATCATGTTTCCATGACCTCTGGATAAATACTAAATCTACTTACTTTTCCTATCTATCATTTCTATTTGACCTCTGCATAGATATTAATCAAATTTTTTTTGAGTTCATATATACTATTATGTCCATATTACCTCTGATAGTATTATATACTCTAAAAACAGAAAACAAGATTTCATTTATCTATCATGTCCACATTACATCCAGATAGATACAAATCATTGAGCATAGAAGAATTATCATTTCCATTCTTATATCATAAAAAGTCTATTACATTTCTTAGACTTTCTTACAAATCATAATGGAAATCTATTACATCTTGGATTTTCATTCTATACACACAATGATAACCTAATGGAGATCTATTTCTTCTTTGGATCTTCTTCGTAGGATTCGTTGTTGGTGTCAATTCCTTGCTGTCCAAGCCTTTACGGCGACCAGAACAGTAGGAATCAAACTCTGGTCTTCTCTCTCAGACGAGAGGAGAATCCCAGAGTATGGAAGCCCGAAGACGTGTTGCTGCCAATACAACTGGTGGAGTAGGGGTGGCCTTTCAGAGAAGATGGGAATGTATCCAGCTTTGGGATACAATTCCTAGTCCTGCCGTGAAAGGAACTCTACTACCCGATTTTTCGGGATAGAGTTGACTCCACCATCCAACTCTCCATGTATAAAGGCTCTTCCTACCAACAGAGGAAGACCCTTCTATCCCACGAAGAGTTCTGAGTTGATTCATTTGTGCGTCAAAAGCGTATGAGCTCCCTGATGTTGATGTCAGAAGAACGCTCCTCATAGCGTCAAAGTCACTAATACCGATTCTGGAAAAGCTCTTCAGCCAAACTTCTGCAAAAAACAATAGAAGTATCATCAGATGCGTATTAAACGCTAACTAAAAACAGATGACAAGGTTTTTTGCGCTAGTGCTTCAGGTGTATCACTATTCAGCAAGGCTTTTACGCCAGTGCTTCAGGTGTATCACTATTCAGCAAGGCTTTTTACGCCAGTACTTCAGCAAGGCTTTTATGCTAGTGCTTCAGCAAGGTTTTTGGCGTATCTCAGTATACCACCATTCAACAAGGCTTCTATGCCGTTGCTTCATGTGCACGTCATTAGCAGAGCTTTTTACGCTCGTCAAGAATTTACGCTCATGAGCAGCTGTTTTCAATAAAAAATTCGAAAGATAGATAATTGCTTACGATCGGACTTACCACTTAGGTCAAACGGTTTGGCTCTAATACTGGATGAATCTACATCCGGTGATTGGGCGCACAAAGAAACGCCATTGGAAAGCATCGCCATTGTTATTTGTTGGAGAACGACATTGCAAAAAGTTATCTTCAGAGGAATGAGAATGAGAATATATGAAACATTCTCGGCTATTTATAAAGACTGAAGAAACTGTTGTGAGTCTATTTCGGGAAAAGATCATATTAAAAAGCTCTCGTGACCACAAGACAGACGCCACGTGTCGGTTTGTTTCTTGGGAACGAACAACCATAGAAGCAGTCAAAATAAGTGTTGAACAGTTCTATGTACCAACAGATGAGATTAACATCAAAACTTTATTTATAAAAATGGGGGAGTGGACCCCTACATATAAGAGAGTCACAATACATGGAATATTATTTTCTCTCTCCTTCGTTGGGTTGACGAAGGGAGGCACCCAACTCGCGCATGTTGCGAATCCCAGAGCGACGCATCAGATTTAAAAATGCCTCTGCATCTCCTGAGCCCTCATATGCAGTCGGGGGACCACTATCGATGCGATTGAAGACTGCTGGAGTTAATCTGAAGCACTCTACAAAGTTGCGTGCTCGCTCAAAGTCAATCCTTGAGCCCGAAGCCTCTTCATTGTTAATCTCCTTCTTTGGCGCCATGTCACTATGAAGATGAATGACAAGAGTGAAGAATTTCTCCTCATTTATACGATTAAATCAACTCTCCATATTCCTCATTGGAAACTGTTCATTATTAATGCAAACTCGGGGAAGCGAAAAGGCATTCGAAAGTTTTGAGAAAAAAATTCATTGTGACGGTTAAGTTGACCGACACTATTGGAAATTATGCCGACTGTTGGATGTCCCCGCTTTTACGCGGATGACTGTTGCATATCCTGAATTTTACGCTGACTGGTCAAAACTCAATTTTTACGCTTCTGTTCAAAGTGTTCCAAATTTTGGAGATATTTGAAAACTTTGAAGGGGGTCTTGTAGGAGCGTAAAAAGTGCTTCAAAGAAAGAGTCAAAGTGATAGATCATTCCACTCAAATTGATCTACTTTACGCCGCAGAGAGGCTAAATACTTTACGCCCAAGACAAGGCTAATCACTTTACGCCTAAAGTAGGCAGATCATTTTACGCTCGGGTCTACACCCATGATTTTACGCCAAGGACAGATCAGCCACTTTTACGCGGGACAAAGCTGTCAAGTCTCGCATTTAATGCAAACTCTGACATGGAGATATTAATGATGGCATATATCACAGAATTCAAAGGGATTTGTTTTTGCACAGAGACCAATGTTGTCGTTTAGTATGTGGATTGAGCTACTTTACGCTCACATATGGCTTCTTTTATGCATGAAGACTATACGAGCTTTTATGCTCAACAGTTGACGTGTGCGTAAAGTCTATTTGAGCTACTTTTACGCTCAAGGTTATTTAACAACCACTTTACGCAGGAAGTCTATGACGGGGCTATTTTACGCCTAGTCTACTGCTTTACGCTCAGAGTACATTGGGGTTATTTTACGCCCTATTCTTTCTGACCAGCTTGGAATGTGGTTTGCCGATGGCTTTCATGCCACACATCTTGAAGAACGTATGTACGTGCATCCTATTCTTACTGAAATGATGGGACATGTCAATATACAGAGGACGACTTTGGTTGTGGGTGACGGTTGTTGGCATAAAGACGAAACTTTTTCTGAGTTTTTACGCACAAGAGCCCAAGTATATAAATGGACTTATTTTTTTCAACAGGGAGACAGAGAGAGACAGTAGAGAATACAGAGATCAGAATTAGAGATTTTAATTTTCGAGAGCATTCTTCTTCAACCTTTCTTCCAGAATAGAGTGAAGCAAAGCAGGAAAGCATTCGGCCTCGCCATCAGTGCCCAAGTGCGTCGATACCTTGCTGGTGACTTAGTTCTTCCGGTTGTTCAACTTCAAGCAGCGATCTTCATCATCATCGTATGGTCCAAGGAACAAAGTGATCATTTACAGATCAGACTTCTACATCAATACTTTCCCAGAATCAAATTTGTACTTCTTGTTTTTTCTATTTTCAAAAGCCAATTTCTCCAGGCATTTTGTTAAGTGAAACAAAGACCTTATCATTTTTCGTCCTGTATGTCAAGTTTGGTCCGATTCTGAGACATTTGATTGGATCGACGTTTTGCGGGCCCCACGATCCGACTCAATGGGCAAAATTGTGCACGACCCACCGGAATCTAACTTTGGACATGCGATTGTGTTCGTCTTGTCAAACCGGACCCATAGACATATAGTTTGTTAACTTTGGAGACCATATGCTCTGGATTTTTCGGTGCAAAGCGGGTCAAACAACGAAAACCGTTTTGACCCGAAATTACCGTTTTGCCCCTGTGTCTAGAATTAGACTTGTGGGTAGTTTATCCTTACTATTTTGCTTATTCCGAGAATGTTGGCAATATCTATTTCAGCATCCGGGCATAGTTACAGGAGTTCATCTTTCGCGGACATTTGATTTGATAGGTTATTTAGACGTGGTTGAGTATACACCAGGCAAGTACACCTTGCCAAACTTTATAGTACTTACGTGCTTTCCATTGCTAATTTTATATCTTACTTAGTTCTATATTTCTCCTGTTCCATGTCATGGTTATTCTAGTTTTACGTGTACATAGATTTTTACTCTTTTCCATTTTGTTCTACTTTCTTATCCTATTCATGTCTAGTGATAGTGTTGTTTTGTCCATACAATGATCTCCTGACCTGTTTGACTTGGACTGACCTTAGTCTGATTTCCGGTACTTGATTGACTTGACCCGGTCATGATCGTTTGATTTAATCCTGACCTGTTATTAGACGTGACTATACCTGACCACCGCGTTCGTGAGCTCCCATCGAGTGCGGATGAGCCTTACTATAGTTAGAGATTCTCCATCGGCTACTGACTAGTAGACTATGAGCTCCCATTGGGCTGCGGTTACCCCAACTTACTATTAGTCACGCTTGATAGCACTATCTTTGACGGTATACCATTTATACTTATTTTTTAGTCTCATATTGTTCCTTGTATCATTTTCTATTTTCTCGCATGTTGTTTATTATACAGTAGGTATGTATATTGTAAAACCCCTTATAATTTAAAGGAATATTTAAATTATTTTTGGGTTTTATTTAATTCTAATTTATTTTTATCTTATTTATATTATATAAAAGGACTATACCCATGGTTGAGTTTGAATATGCAAGACGACTAGAAAGTATGGCATGCCTAGCGTAGTCGGGTGCTTTAACTAGTATGCTAGCCATGTTAGGAATGTCATGGTCATATTGTAATCTCTTGCATGTTAACCATCAAATTATGGCACAAGTTATATTTTTATTTAATTAATTAGTTAAGAAAACCTTTATGACTTTTTAGGAGACCCGGTTGCACCAAACCTTCCAAACATCTTCCAAGCCAAATCCAATCCTATGTAGGCATGTTGGGCATTAATAAATATTAATAATTACATTATTTGTATTTAATTCAGATTTTGCAGTATAATTACGTAGATAGAATTAAATAGTTCTATATTAGGAAACCCCTTTTTAAATCCTCAA
>JANAVB010014387.1:0-30413 GCA_029216955.1 Iris pallida
TGCCCGCTTCTTTTTCGGTGTTTTATCAGCAGATACACTCTCTTCAACACTTACAATGGATACATGTAATGGCTGATAAAGTCATCGAAGAAGAAATTCTCTAAAACTTCATCATAAACTTTATCAGTAGCCATAGGATCTTCTCGGTCATGACAATCTCTTGGGACTGATTTGGTTGATCTCTTATCAACATGGATGAAGCTTTTACCTAAGATGCTGAATTTTTCATCAAAGGTATTAGCCGATATATAGAATTTGGCATAAGATGCCAACATTCTAGCTCCTCTCCGATAAGTAACCGGATTTGGCATGGAAAAGATAGCCCCGGAACCTTTAGCAATATTATATCCAAGCTCTGGCGCCATTGATTAATCCGCCTTGGTGGCCAAAACATGTCGTTGCATTTCCCACATACAACTGATCATAGCCAAATTATCGAGCAAACCTACTCGGAAGATATAGCTCCAGATAGGTGACATCGTCACGACGACAGATCAAGTGAGATGGCCTGATCCTCTTCAGCCATTCATGTTGAATATCATCTAACTCATTGGCACCAATGCCATCAATCAACTTCTCAGACATGGTTTCATAACCAACAGGTGGAGGAATACAAGTGAAACTCCATAATTCTCCCCTGTTTAATATGGTTCTACAGTCTGTCAGAGTGTCATACCTCCACTTTGGTGTATGATGGTATCTTTCCAAAAAGGTATCGTCTGGTCTAGCCATTCCAACATTCATGAGAGATTCGAAATGGAGAAGCAGCCACCCAAATAAATATATAAAGGGCATTTCTACCCGGGAAAAAGTTGTGAGCTTCTTTTTCGCCAATTCAAACATCCTGTCTGTATATGCCCTTAAGCCAGCATTCAGACGGCATGTCATTGCTGTCAGCAAATCCGTCTTGTACCCGAAAGTCAGACGGACTGCTGCAAAAACAACTCCTCTGTGCATCCTGTCTGCTGAACAGGTGCCGGGTACTACAAATTTTCTCAGCCAGAGGGATATAAATCCGGCCAGATGACCTTCATCAGATAATTTCCGGCCACCTTGCTTTATATAGGTCTCCAACCTATTACCAGCTTTGTAGGTGTCTTCGTCTTCTTCAATGATGATGTCGTCATGAGTGGTGTCCTGGATTAGTTTGTCAATCTCAGCTTGACTCAAGGGTTTAAAGCGACCGACATATTGATCAGTCTTCTTCTTCTTCTGAACTTCTTCAGTGCGGCCTTGGAATAAATAGGCCATCCACTTAGAAGAATAGCAGTTGGAACCTCCCTCTGCACCTTGTGCCTTATAAAAAGCCTTACATATATTGTAATGGCACATTAATTCTTCAAATACATGAAGAACCAGTGGGTTGGCCTCGAAAATTTTATTCATTTCATCAATGAAAGGAATATACTCTTCATATGGCAAATCTCCTGTTGGCAGCTGAGAAATGTATGCCATCTCATGGAGGGCGAATCCCATCTCGCCTCTTGGAGTCATGAAAGTGCCGGTACGGTAATTATACCTTTCCGCTAATGCCAAGAACAAATCTGGGTTTGGCCTAAAACCATAAGCGGTGCACTTAATGGCATTATATAGGCCTATCATCTTTAACTGTTCCCCAAAGTTGTTCAGAATCCATCTTACAAGAACAGTCCATCTGGTATTCTCCGGGTTTACCAGACCAGTAAGCCTCATAGACTGTTTTGGGTAAACAACATTTTCTAGCTGAACAAATTCATTTGCAAAGATTGGGACTCTAACTGGCCTCAGAAGTGTCGAGTCCTCAGGAGGAATGGTAGCTGGCAGCAATCCTCGCAAAACTGAGACATGTGGTTCAGTACCACTGCAGAATCTTCCTTGACTGTATCCTATCCATCCAGCTTTTTCTTGACGGAATGGAGTGATATCCCACTTCATTTGCCTTTGATGACTCGCGTGGAATAAGCGAGCTATGTTGATGCTTTTGGACAAACCAGTCAGATACATTGGATGATTCGCATCACCATCTCTATAATATGAGTATGACACTTTATCAAGAGTAGGCTGGGAGTTTATATCAATAGCATCTCCAAAAAGAAATGCTGGCTTCGAGTGGGTAGCACTATCCACACTCTGTAGAGACAGTCCACTCATCATATTCAGTAGGGTGTCATTCTCCTGATTTGTCAGAATAGCTATCCTTGTGGAAGGTCCATCAAATTGAGGAAAACGGACATGTGATCAACCAAGTGAGCATATGGACTTCATACGACTCCTTGTCAACCAAGTGAGCGTATGTACTCCATACGACTCCTTGACAATCAAGTGAGTGTATGGACTTCATACGACTCCTTGTCAACCAAGTGAGCGTATGTACTCCATACGACTCCTTGACAATCAAGTGAGCGTATGGACTTCATACGACTCATTGTCAATCAAGTGAGCATATAGACTCCATACGACTCCTTATCAATCAAGTGAGCGTATGGACTCCACACGACTCTTTATCAATCAAGTGAGCGTAAGGACTCCATACGACTCATTGTTAATAAAGTGAGCGTATCAGCTTTATATGACTCTATACCATCCAAGTCAGCGTATGACTCCTCTTCAACAAAGACAGCATATCACAGCAAATGCGTTCAAGATGACTTCAAACGTACAGTCAACACACATTCTCACGTGTCCTGTACTCAATTACCTACTTACTCAGAAGTTATGCAACGTGGCATCCATGCCATCAATCTCTCCGAGATATATTCCACTACTTTCAACCGCACTCCAACGTGTCTCCATCAGAATTCGCCACGCGTCCCTGCAGTTATGCACACGTCAAGTAACTGATTGAGCGTATGCTTCAGAACAGTTATCCAGAACTCTATAAAAGAGAGTTTCTTCATTTTCAACAGATACTACATTCAATTCAGAGAGAACAGAGAGATTGCCCAATTGCTGTCCAAGTTCTTCGATGTTCGAGTTTTCTTCATCGCATCGTCCAAGGAATAAGGTGATCGTCTTCTAGATCAGATTCCTATAGTTGTAATTTTCCCAGAAATACAAAAATAAAGTGAATTTATTTATGGAAAAGAATGTTGCCCAATTGCTGTCAGGAGATTTTTGAAATATTTTAACACAAATTGTTTTTTGAAAGTGTTTTGGAATATTTTGTAAAAAGAGTGTAACAAAAAATATGAGTAATAATGGATAGGCTTTTTAGAAAGTGAACTGAAATAACCCTAAGCCAGTATTACCAAAACTGATTTTACAAAATAAATCCTAGACTCAATAAAATGTAAAATACAGAATAAAATGTAAAATGAGTCATCTCCAGATTTGATGATGTTGATGCTTCTTTGATACAGTACAACGTCCGTTGAAATTGATTTCATAAATCCTGAAATGATTAGCAGCATTTTGTATATTTTGTGTATTGACTTAAGTGCATGTTGATTATCGAAATCGGGTGTGACCATGGAATGGGCCAACAATCTCCTCCATTTTGATAATTGACAAACTTGAGTCTATACCAAAATATAGCTTGATAAAATAGAACAAAATACAAGTATACCTGAAAATGGTAGAGTTTGTTTTTCGATTTGTACGATTTTTAGAAATGCTTTTGCTTTTGGTATGGTACTCTTTTTCTCCCCCTTTGTCAAATAAAAAAATGACTTGGCTCCCCCGTAATGTGTGAAGCCAACAATAGAAAACAAAAGACAAAGTGAAGTAAAAGAGACATAATCACAGCATAAAACAACGACTATAGTAATACTAATGCTGGAAATCAAGAAATGTCATACTAATAAGTGCTGAGTACAATCATCAGAAAATGTCTAACTAGTGAGTTTAGACATATATAAAAAAAACTATATCAAAGCATAAAAGATCATCATCTAACAAATATCACACTATCCAAAAACTGAATCCACGTCACATAGTGGGGTCGTCAGCACCAGGAGCCTCTGGAGGAAAGTAGGCTGCAGTGGGGTCGAAGTGCTGGAATGAGACCTCATCTGTGAATCGGGGACCCGGAAAGCCTGGGTGAGGCTGGATGGTAACTGGATGAACCGGATCATGGGCGAGGCTGTAGTGGAGATTGTTTGCAAAAACAAAAGTATAAAACTTTATTGATACAAACTTTGTAAAAGATTACAATTTGAATTCTGGAAATGGTACAACTTTAGAAATCTAATCTAGATGACGATTGCTTTATCCCTTGGATGATGTGAACTCTGAAGACGAAGCCTCTGAAGTTGAAGACAACTCTGGAATTGAAGGCAAAAAGCCTCGGAGATTGAAGGCAAAAGCCTCGAAAGAATACAACAGCACTTGGACAAGAACTCCTGAACTCTCTGAACTTTGAAGTCTGATAATCTAATCTCTGATTTCTGATTATTGATCCCTTTGAATGGAGACTTGAAACTCTATTTATAGAGTTCTGAGAAATAACTAACTTTCAGTTATTCTGGACTGCGCAGGATGGTTTGCGCAGCAATTGGATTGCGCAACAGTGGACTGCGCAGGCAGTTGTTGAATCGTGGTCCAACTGTCTTGGACACATGGTAACTTTTGATTGAATTGCGCATGATCGTGCATAGACAGTTGCCACGAAATGAGCAATTGATGGCATGAATGCCACGTGTATTTTGTCATTTGTGTTGATAGAACATGCACACTGAATTGCGCTGGTTTTGAATTGCGCAGACTTGGACTGCGCAGGAATGGATTGCGCCAACATGGATTGCGCCAACATGGATTGCGCTGCCAGCTGTCCTCGAGCACCGTGCTGCACGATTAAACGAACGGTCGCCTCGTTCTCCGTGATGTCAGCTGTCAGAAGATTTGATTTATGTCAGGTAATGATGATGATCTACCACGTCAGCCTGCGCGCTTGGGAGTGTGCGCAATCTATCGTGCGCAATCTGAAGGATGCGCAATCTGATGTCTGTGCAGTTCATCTGAAAGTTGTATTTCTTGATATTCTGACTTTGTTGATGTGTGCAACTTAATTTTTCAGGACCTACAAGACCCCCTTCAAAGTTTTCGAAAGTTGAATTTATTCAAAATTTTGAAATACTTTGAATTTTGAATTTGAAATCAATTTGCGCATGTAATGAGCTGTCTGCGCAATCTGAGGGGTAGCCCCATTTTTAGGCGCAATCTAAGGCGACCGTTTCGATTTGAAAAACTATAAATAGTTCTTCAATTGCTTCAAAGTGTTCTTTACTTATTTTCTTCGTGCACTTGAGAGAAAACTTTCTGAGCTCTTTCTTCCTTTCTTCTCCGACGATCTCGATGGCTCCCCGACGATCCTCTGCCGCTGCTAAGGACAAGGCCCCCGCCGAGTCATCGGCTAGGGCTGCGCGACGAGCTTTCCGCCATAAAATGGCTCATCCAACAATGATAGGTAGATGACCTAATCAAAAACTCTTTTTAGAGTTTTGATTTCACTGTCTCTTCAAAGTCCATCTCTTTTTAGGGATGCGATCATACTGCGCCACCCCTTTTTAGGGTTCTGGTTTGCACAAATCAGTTCATTCTTCATTTTTATGAAGAACAACTCTCTGCGCAATTGGTTGAACTGTGTTGACAAAAGTCAGCGCAACTTGCTGATTTGCGCGAGACTGTCAGCGCAAACTGATGTCTGTTTGTTTGCGCAATCTGATTATTTGCGCAATTTGATATTGCGTAATTTGATTTTGCGCAATCTAATATTTGCGTAAACTGAATCTTTGACTTTGACTTATACTAAAAAAAATTTATTTTCTCTGTCTGATGCAGTTAATACTAGAGAAGACCCAGAATACGAGAACTTCGTAGGAACCCTTTCAGAATCAGAATATAAAGAGGACTTGTCACATGTGCACTATCCTCAATACGATCTGCCAACCTTCCGTCAAGCCATTTTGATATCCCAAGATAATGAGATACTGCAATGTTTGATGAACGGACAACCTCTGGAATCAGCAGATGCTGTCATACATAAGAAACCATTATTCCTATTCGGTGAAGCTTTTGAGAAAAGTTCTCAACCGAGACCAAGGATGGAAGAAAGGATTATCCATCAGACGGATAGATCATTCTCAATACCAAATATTCCACGCTGCCTCCCATTATCCCGGTATGCTCATGCGAGCTATCCGAGGAAGATGGAATGGAACCTTATACCGTTCCAAGATGCCTGTCCAGGAAGAATTTTTGTGAAGAAGGGGCCAAGTAAGAAGGATATGTTCTACAGTTCCTCTAAACGGTACAGTGTCTTATTGAGAGGTCTGAAACCCGGTTGTATTCTGCCGGAGAATTCTTTCTTGTTAATGCCCGTCAGAACCCCAATTTTCGCAAATGAGTTTGCGAAGGTCGAAGGAAGATATCCTGAGCAGGACATCAGACTAACTGGATTGGTGAATCCAGATTTTAAAAGATGGAGCTGCATAGCAAATTGGGTTCTGACCAAGTTTGAAAGTGAACTGCAGCAAATCAACTTGTACCAAGCAGTGCATGCCACTGTCTATGGTTTTGCTCCGAACCCTCACCTGTTCTTGGCTCTAGCAGAGAGATACAATTACAGAACAGGAACCTTCATGACTCCCGGCGGAGAAATTGGGTTTGCACTTCATGAGATGAAGTACATCTCTTACTTGCCAATGCGAGATGCCCCATATGAAGAATTTGTCCCAACCAATGATGAGTTGGACAGACTCCGGAGGGAGAATACAGAAATGGTAGCAGTCTTCGAGGAACTGCTATGCCATTATAAAATCTGTTCTCTATTCTATAAAAGTGCTACATCAAACACTTGCTATTCCACGAAATAGCTACCTTATCTGTTCCTTAACCACATTTAAGAACCGAAGACCAAGGAACATGATAGATGCTATCCTGATTTCTTTAAGCCATTGAGCAACACAGAAGTGATGAAGTTGATGGAAGAAAGTGGCAATTTTGATAAAGAGATGAAAGATGATTATCAATGTCCTCCTTTGAAGAAAGAAGATACTCTCGAAAGTTACTTGAGAGTAGGATATAGACCGATGTCAAAAGAAGCCCAATTAGCAGGGTTTCTGACACATTGGCTCCGTCGGTTTGTAGTCCCGGGATCCAGTGCTGTAGACCGCTTCCATCGCGGTATTCTTTTTGCTGCCGTTAGATTAGTCTTCGGCTATAAGATGGATCTTTTGTCAGCGATGACTTATAAGCTAAATGCTGGTCTTCGTCTGTACGTCGATCTGATGCTGAAATCTAAGGGTGAAAAAGAATTTTCTCGGTTGGAATTACCATATACATATCTATTTGGGTGGTTGCTCCTTCACCATCCCACTTTGATGGACCCCGGCATGGGACCGGTCGATGGCAGCTTCTTGCGGAGATACTCTCAAAGCAAGTAGAAATTTACTGCTCTGAGAGATTGTAGATATGCTCTAAACCTGAGTAAAGGATGGAACTTTTATTGCACCCATCCTCCTGCTGGTTACGAACAAATGCGGACAAATATAATTGACTCGCAGATGCATCCTCTGAGCCGTACAGCTTTTGAGTGGTTGAAAACAATTCGACCGTTCCATTTGGTGTACCGGTTTGAAGATGAATGTTATTTAGAGCCGTATCTCCCCAGTCGATTTGCTAGGCAGTTCAGGTACGACCAATTCTATGTAGGGAATGCTATCACATGTCTTCCGGGAAAGGGTTATTTGATAGATGGGGCCCGAACATGGGCTTATTATAATGCTCGAGATACAAAATCGACGTTCTCGATGCCTGTAAACAGCAATCATGGCCCTCGGATGCTATTTACATACTCAGTATTCTATACATCTTCGAACACCTTTGCTGAGAATTTCAACCTCACGGATAGCTTCGCGTCTTCAACAAGATTGAAGAGGGGAGAAGTCGTCATGTCGCTCATAGGAAATGATGAAATACATGAGCCAGAAGATGCACCTTTGGAAACTTCAAGGGATGTTATGTTCACTCAAGAAATTAACGCACCACTACGTGTCTCTTTGAAGGTGGGCAAATCTCCAGCCAAAAGGAGGAGAAGAGAGGAACCTCCCGCTCCAGCAGCAAAGAAGAAATTGATTTTAGATCATTCTTCTGAGAAGATTACAACTAGATCTTAATCTCGGCAGCTGGCCGAGACAATTCAACAAACAGAGGCTACCACACCGACCTTTGTCCAAAGACAAGTCGAGACTGTAAATATAGAGAGCCCTGGGAGGCCTCTAAAAAGAAAGAAGCTGGCCCAAAGAAGAAATCGAGCCCTGTCTTCAATGGTAGTGGATGCTGCAGCTGGATTAACTTTGCCATCTCCCACTCCTATTTCAGAGCCTAGGAATAAAACTCCTAGTCCAGAACATAGAGAAGAGATCGAGCAGAGGAAAGATCCTGATCCGAGAACTGAGGCTGAAGAGCCTAGAGGAAGTATTATGGAGGAAGTGGAGGAAGAGCAAAATATTGTACACTCTCTTCCACCTGCTGCGGAGACGACTCAACTTCTGCCTACTCCTAGAACCCTCCGCGAAGAGGAAGATCGCGAAGTGATTGCGGCTCTAGAAGATTGCAGCTACAGCCCGTTGGAGAACTATTGTGACCAAGCTGCAACTACCAGCGGGAATGCACCAGAAGAAGATGAAGACGAAGAGAGCTCTTCATCTGAGAATATTGATGAATATATGCAAGATCTCGAAAGAGATGATGAAGTGCATATATCTCCTAATGCTGTCGATGATACCTTAAATCTAGAAGAGGATATTGAGGTTCTAGAAAATGCTGCTGATACCTTAAATCCTGAAAAGGATGTTGAGGCAGAAGTATCTCCAGAAAAAGCAGCAGATGAAGAAGCTCCGGAAGAAACTCCCGCCACTGATCCTCAAGGTTCCTCTTAAATAGATTGATAGCTAATGTCCTTATTTGTATTTCTTGCAGATCTTGAGACTCCTCTAGCACCTCCGACGTGCACGGACATAGTGCCTATAACGATGGTGATTGTTAGTAGCAGTCATCACTTATCCTGTGGTTCTGAAGCGGGCAGTAGCCAAGCTGTTATGGCTGAAGCTACTTCTGCTCGGCTAGAGTCTATTCCAGCAGATGACAGGCTCATTACTGGATTCAACCATGGTAAGATAATTTTCATCTTTAATCTTCTTGGACAATAGCAAACAACAGGCAAAATGACAATTTTTACTTTTTGCAGAAGAACAACCGGGAGGGGCAACTAGCTCCACTTTGGCTCCTTTATTCAAAGAGCCCGCTGTCCAGACGCGAGAAATTGAACATCCTGCAGCCTCGTCATCAACAGGAGTAGCTGCAACTCCTGGTGCTATAGCAACTAATAATCTTGTGATCCAATCATTTACCAGATGCTTTTTTAAATCTTTGGGCCCTCTAGTAAAAAGAATGATGGAAAAAGAGGGTACTGATTTTTTTATGGTTAGAGGTCCAACCCCTCTCTTAGTAAGGGCTATCCGGAAACAAGGTGACGAGGCTCAAGCCACTCTCCTGGAACATATTTTGAATGAGTTAGAGATTTCCATCAAAAGCTATAAAGAGCTCAACCAAGGAGACGTAGAATCTCTAGTGCAAGCAGAACTCGAGCAACTGGCTCAAGCAGCTGATATTGAAAGGATCAATCTCCAGAATCTTTTGGAAGCCTTCTCTGCAAAATCTGCTGAATATAACTCCAAGATGGAATCAGTAACCTTGATGGCCGAGAGAAAAGAAAAGAGAGCTGCTGAGCTAAGGGCAGAGATTGCTCGTCTCCAGAAGGAATTCGAAGATGAAGTTGCTGATCATCAACTTGCAACCCAACAATTTAATGCTCTGATTCAGGAGAGGGATGAGTATGTGGAAGCTCATAATACTGAGATTACTCGCCGAATGGTGGCCATGCCCGCTTTCAATGAAGAAACCGGGATGGAAGAGGCCAGAAGGAGGGTGATGTCCACTCGTGAAGAACGGTTGCAGACTCTAAAGCAGCAGATTGATAATCTGATAATACCTCCGTCTTAGTTGAATGTTTTGTATCTTTATGTCTTTTGAAGTATATATGTTTTTGTAATGTCTCATATCTTAATTAATAAAAGACATTTTTGCTGTGGCTCCATTATTTATTGCATATCTTGTTCAGATATAAATAATAGAGATAGAAAATATATTCAGAGGTGCAAGACATGATATATTTCTTGATGATTTTGTAGAAAATAATTATATTCATTATATCTGCTCAGAGGTAATATGGACGTGGCAGAATATACTGAATATTATTATTTTAATTGACAACTTAATCGAAACGATAAGTCGCTGATGTGGATGTGAGATGAACGAAAAAACCGTCAAATGATGAAATGAACGGATAAACCATCAAAATGGATAATAACGAACGGATGAACCGTCAAGTGGTGATGAATGAACGGATGAACCGTCGGATGATAATGAACGGACAAACCGTCAAGTGAATTGAATGATGAAGGAACGGACGAACCGTCGGATGATAATGAACGGACGAACCGTTGGATGGATGTGTTGCTTCATTATCTGCCAATAAATAGAACAAAATTTTAGCAGAAAGGAGCACTTTCTCTTTTCTAACATAAAAATATCATCTGGAGATGCATCCAAGAAGGCTGATCTCGCCCCAAAGGTTGAGAAGGGCACTGAAGAATGTCTTGTCGATCCAATTCAATCAAAGGAGGCAGAAGTAGGCAAAGGTTCGTCTGCACCCAAGCCACCGCGAGACATCCTGGACTTTCTGCTTGAACCAGAAAGGACCGAAGAAGAGGAAGCCATGAGGATGGCCGCTTGCAAGTTCCTAGTGGGTTCCAGCAAGGAGGTTCTCGGCTCTTTTGCTGACCGTGTTTTTGAAAAGGACGGCAGTGGTCCTCGTCCAAATGTAGAGAAGGATGATAGTGACCTTCCTTAATATCATGTACTATCATTCATGATGAAATAAAATTTTATTTATGAACTTGAACTTGTCTGATGATTTACAAGCATTTACATTTATACATAGTACTTTTTAAGAAATTTGCCATTGATAGGCATCATTGCAATTCGTCCATCCAGTTCTGAGAGTTGATAAGCTCCATTTGAGAAGACTTTGCTTACAACGTAGGAACCTTCCCACTTTGCATCGAATTTGCCTTTACTCATATGAGTCATAGTCATAGGACGTCTGACTGTTAAAACAAGTTCTCCTTGCTGAAAGGCTCTGACTTTAACTTTACGGTTGAAAGTCTTAGAAATGCGAGCTTGGTATAACTCAATATTTTGTTGAGCCATTAACCATTTCTCATCAAGTGCCTCCAATTCTTGAAGTCGAAGAAGATCATTGTTCTCTGTAGTGAGCTCGTTAGCAATGGCAATCCTTAAAGAAGGAATTTGAAGTTCCATAGGAAGAACAGCTTCACAGCCATATACCAAAGAGAAAGGCGTAAAACCTGTGGGGTTGCGGACCGTAGTTCGGTAGGCCCATAGACATTCGCCAAGTTTTTCACTCCAATTCTGTTTGTTAGTAGATACAAACTTCTTGAGGAGCTTGATAATAGTTTTGTTGAAAGCTTCAGCTAATCCATTAGCGGCAGGATTGTAGGCAGTCGAGGCGACGTTGTCAATCCGGTGATCATTACAGAATCTGGTAAATTTTTGGCTGATGAATTGTGGTCCGTTGTCATGAATGATTCGCCGAGGGACACCAAATCAATAAATGACATGGTGTTTGACGAAGTTGATGACACTACTGGTCTTGACTTCAGCCAAGGGTATAGCTTCAGCCCACTTAGAGAAGTAGTCTGTTATTACTAGAATGAACCGATGTCCTCTAGAAGAAGGAGGATTAATAGGACCTATGACATCCATGCCCCAAGCTTCGAAAGGCCAGGAAGCGGCTGTCGGGTATAGAAATTCTGAAGGTTGATGAATGAAATCTGCATGGATTTGACAGGCTCGACATTTTCTTGCATATTCGATGGCATCTGATACCATAGAGGGACAGTAGTAACCCATTCTTCGGATGCGATCATATAGTTTAGGACCAGGCTGATGTGCTCCACAGACACCGTCGTGAGCTTCACGTAACACCTGTTTTGCTTTCTCACCAGCTAGACAGCGTAGAAGGAGACCGTCATAAGTCCGCCGATAGAGAGTCTTAGTGGTTTGATTGTAGTAGAACCGTAGAGATCGTCGTCGAATACTTGTAGCCTTCTTAGGATCTTCGGAGAGTATATCGTGAACCACGAAGTCGATGAAAGGAGTTCTCCAATCTTCATTGATAATATTGACTTCAGTAAGATTACTGAACTCAATATTACGATTGTTTTCGATGCAGAATAATTCTCGGTTAGAGATAACCACCACTTGTTGTCTTCTGATGGGAACGGCTAAGACTGGTACAAGATTGGCTAAGGCATCTGCTTCAGTATTGCAAGCTCGACGTACATATTCAATAAAGAAAGCTTTGAATGATATAGCCATGTTGATTGCTGCTTCAAAGTAAGGTACCAGATCTTGATGACGGACTTCATAAGTTCCTCTAACCTGGTTGACAACCAGCTTAGAGTTGCCGTAAACTTTGAGATATTCAATGTCCAATTGCTTGGATAATTGAAGACCGATGAGTAGAGCATCGTATTCTGCTACATTATTGGAACAGGATTCATCTAGAGAATAAGCTCTTTGGATAGTTGATCCGTCTGGAGAAACGAGAACAACTCCAACTCCTGCTATAATAGCACCATTGGGTCCAATTCTGGATGCTCCGTCAAAGAATAGATGCCAGGTTGGAAATTCTTCAGAGATCATGTTGACTTCCAACGTCTCGTCTGGAATTTTATCGTAAAGTTTGGACGTCTCAGGTACGGGATGAGCCGCCAAGAAAACCGCCAGTACTTGACCTTTGACAGACTTTTGAGGAACATACACCATGTCATATTGGGCTAGAAGAATGGCCCATGTAGCAAGCCGAGAGTTGAGTGTGCTAGGCTTCTTCATCAGTACCCGAAGAGGATTGACTCGGGATATGACATGAATAGTTTGACCAATGATGTAATGCCTTGTCATTTGAACGACGAACATAAGGGCTAGACATTTTTTTTCAACCGGACTATAACGGTATTTAGCACCAATCATAGTACGACTGAGATAGTATATGGCTTGTTCATGACCTTCTTTATTCTTTTGGGCGAGTAAAGTACCCAATGAATGGTCCATAGCACGGACGTACATTAAGAATGGAATGCCTGAGATTGGTGGCACTAAAACTGGCAGGTTCATGAGATATCGTTTGATGTCGTCGAATGCTTGTTGACATTCTTCAGTCCAAATAAAAGATACACCCTTCTTCATTAGTTGAGTAAATGGTCTACAGCGTCCAGATAAGTTCGAAATGAATCTCCTGATGTATGCAAGTCGACCTTGGAATCCTCGTAGCTCTTTTAGGTTGCGTGGAGGATGCATCTCTTGAATGGCTTTGATCTTCTCGGGATCCACGTGTATACCCTTAGAGGTAATAACGAAACCGAGAAACTTACCACTAGAGACACCCAAGAATGACTTGGTGGGATTCATCTTGAGCTGATGTTGACGCATAAGATTGAAGATTGTTCTCAAATCTTGGATATGATCTTCTTTCAGACGACTTTTAACAGCGATATCGTCAACGTAACATTCGACTGTTTTACGAAGATGTTCTCTAAAAATGGTACTCATGGCTCGTTGGTAAGTTGCACCAGCATTCTTGAGACCAAATGGCATCACTGTGTAGCAATAGACTCCCCGAGGAGTGCGGAAAGATGTGTGTTTTTCATCTTCGGGATTCATCTTTATCTGATTGTATCCAGAGAATCCATCCATAAAAGATATTCGCTCGAACCCACAGGTATTGTCAATCATGACGTCCGTGATAGGGAGATGAAATTCATCTTTCGGATATGCTTCATTATGATCCTGAAAGTCGATGCAGACTCGGACTTTGTCAGTTTTTTTCAAGACTGGAACAACGTTAGCTACCCAATCAGGATATTGTTCTTCTCGAATAAAGCCACAAGCGATAAGCTTCTTGACTTCATCATCGATCGCGTCCATCATTTTAGGCTTGAATCGCCGTTGCTGCTGTTTGACTGGTTTAGCATTAGACAGAATGTTCAGTTTGTGAGTAGCAATTTTGGGATCTAAACCTGGCATGTCTTCGTAACTCCAAGCAAAGACGTCAATATATTCTTTAATAAGAAGAATCAACTCTTGCTTATCTGCTTCCGAAAGATTCTTGCTGATAAAGATTGGACGAGGTGACTCGCTTTCTCCTACATCAACTTGAACTAGTTGATCTTCAGTATGAGGTTCTCTTTGTTCAAATCGGAGTACCCACTGATTATCCATCTGTTGAGCCCAATGATCTGTTTCAGGATTTTCTTCAATGTCCTCATCATATCCTTCCGGAAGTTCAGCGGATACCATATTAGAAGATACGATTACACGATGGACTTCACCAATGCTAGTATCAGAATCCCATGACCTGGAATCAGAAGAGTTAGAACGTTCCTCGCTATCAGATTCAGAACCTGCTGGGGATAACATCGGAGGAGAAGCATATCCGAGACCTCTTTTGGTCCTGCTGTAATACATTTCTGACTTTCTTTGTGGAACAGCGGTACGAAAAGGAGTCTTTCTGCCTTTACCGTAGTTGAGGCCGCTTTTAAAGTTGTAACCCATCTTTCGAACAATGTCTTTTGATTGTTGACTGTAACGACGAAATTGAAGATGTCCCATGTCGTTAATTTTGCTATCATCCTTATAGCTGAATTTTTGTTCCGGTCTTTTACTAAAAAGTATTGGACGTTCACCTTTCTTGCGAGCAGGAACAATATGATATGAGTCTTTTGGGTGTTCACATGAAACTTCTATTTGAAGAGATTACACAACTCCCATTGTAAATGATTTGAAGCTATCTAACATATCCAAATAGCATTTAGTATGATAAATAACATCAGTATACTGGAAAGTAGATGCTTTTTCATTGATATGTACATCTATATTTACAGCAGGACCTTTAGCCTTAGCAGGCTTGGTCAGATTAATTACAAGAGGGGGAGAAGAAGAACATTGAGGAGGCTTATTACGACGAAGGTCAATAACAAGTGGCTCAGAAGAGGTGAGATCCCTTTTTTCCTTGTTATGAGTTAAATCAACAACAAGTGGCTCAGAAGAAGTGAGCTGTTTTTTGTCCTTGTTACGACGTAAGTCGATAACAAGTGGCTCAGAAGAGGTGAGCTCCCTTTTATCCTGATCGCCATCAGTAGACTGCCGCTGGACTGGCAAGTGAATAGCCAGTGGTTTAGAAGACTGAGGGTGGGAAACATACCCTTTAACAGGTATAATAAGAGTGTCTTTGGGCACTGGTTCTTGGTCTTCTTCAGTATCCATGGCCAATACTACTTTCTTAAATTCTTCTTTATACATACGAGCGTCATTGCAATATGCTTCGATACCCTTGAAAGGATAAAGGTCTGCAACTTCTTTGTGAACTTCTCCTTTGTCATCAATATATTTGAAGCATTGATGAAGAGTTGATGGAACAACATTATGTTCATGGAGAAAGGGTCTTCCCAGGAGAGCGTTGTAAGAAAAACCATGATTGTCGATAATATAGAAGGTCACTTTTGTGCGAAGATTGCCTATTTGAAGTTTTAGGTGAATCTTACCCAAAGGTTCACTCCTTCCTTGGTTGAATCCCAAGATAGTGGTAATTGTGCTTGAAAGACTATGCACTGGTATCTTCAATGCGTCTAGCATCGTCTTTGGCATGATGCTGAGTGCAGACCCCGGATCTATCAGGATACGATCAACTTTCATTGAATCAATATACCCTGTATAGTAAAGAGGACGATCATGTCTATTATCTTCCAACTGCATATCATTCTGAGTGAAAGTGATGTTTGGAATCAACTCTAATATGTTGTGACAATGACGGCAAGAAACTGGTTCTGCTTCCGATTTCTTGAGGAGAGTTAGGCAAGTTTCAGCCTGCATCAGGGCTTCACTTAGAGTTTCTCGAGCCTCCTTAGAAAGGCGCAAGAGCTCAAAGATTGATAGCCTAGCTGGTGTATTGGCTAGTTGAGCCAATATATCAAAGTTGTATGGCTTTTCAAGTCCTGTAGGAGATGATTTCTTCAGGGGCTTGTCAAAGCGGACTTGTTGTTTGCCTTTATCGGCAACCACCGGCTTGGGAGGAATAGGTACTACAACTGGTGAGGATGTGGAAGGGATCTCTTCCATGGAAGTAGGTTGTGCTGGAGCAGGTTCAGAAGAAGAGGCAGGATCTTCTTGAGTATCAGGATACTCCTTCAAGCAAGCTTTCCCTGATCTGGTGCCTAGCAGAATTTCTTCGTCAACAATGGGTTCAAAAGACACCATGTTGCAGGTCTTTATCTTGCTTTTGGAGCGGTCTTTCTTCTTAGAAGAAGAGGAGACTTCGAATTTGGAAATAAGATCTGGATGGATCCACATAACTTCGCCGTTGTCAAGAGACAAGGGGACAAGACCTTCATTTGGGGGAGGCGGAAGATTCTCAATCTCAAGAGTAACTTTGGGAATATGAATGACACCGTGCTGTACTATCTGCGGAGAAAAGTCACCAAACTGGACTGAAACCATATTTGCAGTAACAGTCTTCTCGTCTTGCTGCAGAGTGACTACACCGGCATTGACAAGCTCTTGAATTTTTCCCTTGAGCATGTAACATGCTCGAGTAGGATGTCCAATGAACCTGTGGTAAACACAATATTTAGGATGATCTGTCTTACCGACTTCATCAGGTTTCTTTGGGTCTGGGAGCTGAATCTTGTTGCTTTTGAGTAAACATTCAAAGATGCTTGCAGTGTCATTTTCGTCGAAGGAATATTCTACTTTCGGACGAGGTTCCCTCGGTGGAGGTGCAGAAGGAGTCGGAGTGGAAGTAGACGGAGCCACATTAACAGCTAGAGACTCTTTATTCTTGTTCAGATTGATGTTCAAAGTCTCTTTTGCTTTGCGGTTGTTCTGGCGGTTGCCACCACCTGATGTCTGGTGTTCATCCCGGTCAGGATTAGACATTTGTACCCCTAATTGTTTGAACTTCTCGGCACTTACTTCCGCGGCTTTGGCGTTGACAATGAATGAGGGCTAATCTTGGAATTGGGTAGATCCTGTCCACATACTGATGATAGACAAAAGATTTGCCTTACAAGTATCAATAGTGACAGCAGCTGGAGTCCCGGGAGGCATCTTCAAAGCTTCACGGCGGAACCGTTCGATGAAACTCTCAGCAGTTTTATTGTGTTTCTGTTTGATTTTGTTGAGAGCCGACATAGTCATGTCGTTGAATCCTTCATAGAACCATTCCAGGAAGATTTGCTTGAGACCTGAGAAGGAAGTGATACAACCATCGGGAAAACTTCTGTACCAGTCATATGCTATACCGGCTAAATAACCGACGAACACTCTTGTAAGAAGAGCGTCATTTGGCTGGAGTTGAACGGTCATTACCTCAAAATGATTGATGAACTGACTAAGAGAAGTACTGCCATCAAACGAAGAGATTGTTGGGATCTTGTACTTTGGTAGGAACGGGACCTCTTTCCACTCAACTGGATAAGGTTGCTTGATCCCCAATCTTTGCAAATTGTCTTTCTCTTTGAAGGCTTCGAACTGGGTTCGCAAGAGTTTGACAGCTTCATTGGCATCTTTGGATGACAAAGAAGGAGCAGGTTGAGTTAGAGTGGTAGAAGGAGGAACAGTATTGTAAGCACTACCCCCAGCTCCTGACTGACTAGGTGTAGTTTGAACTTGTACTTGCACAGGAGGCATTTGAGGAGACACTACCCCCAGCCCAGTATTGGCAGGTACTAAAGATGCTATGATCTCTGGATTAGCAATAGGTACAGTCGGTAGTGTAGCATGTTGTGCCACAATGATAGAATGCATACTAGCAACCATTTCAGCCATGGTTTTTAGCTTGTCTTCAAGTGCAGTGATTCGCTGTTCTTGATTTGTAGATGTTGAAGCATCCGGATCATCAGTGACAACATAAGATGTCACTTCTCTTGGTACAGTGGAAGACACTGTCTGTTCAGAGCTTTTGCTGTATGCATCATAGTCAGAGAAAGAGTCGTCTCCTGACTGAGAAACAGGAAGATAACCCGAAGGGTTTTGAGAAAGATTCCTTTGACCGATTGCATCTCAACTTCTTGAACGGGTATGTCGAAACACTCCTTCAGAAGATTCTTGGAGTAATTCTAAATACCGTTGACTTGGTTTACGAGGTTTGCCATGCTTAGAGCATCGTCTACCCCCAGTATCTCGGGAAGTCATGTTGATAGAAGCATACAAGACTTTATCTTCTTCTGACATAGGTTCAGATTTAGCAAAAGTCAGACGATCGAAGACAGATTGTTTTGTTGTTTGACAACAACATTGGATGATGACTTTGTGGTTGCAATGATGATCAGATGGTTGAACTGAAGGTGTTGAAATATTGTCTCGTTTTTGTCTGAGATGTTCACAGAAATCGGGAACAACAATAGGACGAGAAAAACTCTGAGGGATCTGTTCTTTGATAATGTTCGGAACATGATTCCGATTCTTCAAATGTTTAGTCCCTTGAGCATACAAGGAAGTGCTCACTTCATTGGCATAAGTGTCAGGATCTTTGGCCCTGAAAGTTTATTTTTGATGATGTTTGGTCTTCGGCATTGGCTGTTTGCGTTTTACCGAAGTGGGTCTGTTGAGATAAGTCCTTAGATCTGCAAACTCACCCCCAGGGGTTTCTGTCTGAGACACCAGCAGTTTTCCCTGCCTGGAACGGGAAATCTTAAGAGTTGGGAGGTCTTGGAATTCTGCTACGGGGTAGGCAGAATACCTCTTTGGTCAGTACAAGTTCTCTTGTCATAAAGGAAAGAAGCATCCTTGTTTGAAAGAGTTCTAATACTGATTGGTGCCGAGGCACGTTCAGATTGATCTTCTTCGATAAAAACTGAAGAAGATTGAGAAAAGACCAAAGGGCCTTTTCCTTTGTTTTGTGAAGAAGGGTTAGCTAAAGAGCATTTCCCTTTATTGTCTTCCAAGTCATGGGACAAGGAAGTTTAAGAAAAGACCAACGGGCCTTTTTCTTTGTTTTGAAGAGGAAGAGGAATAGCCAAAGGACTACCCCCAGTAGATTGCACAGGAGCAACAGTATGTTTGGGAAGCGGAACAGAGCCTTTTCCCTTGTTATGAGAAGAAGAGAGTTTAGCCAAAAGGCTGTCACTCTTGGATTGTGCAGGAGCAGTTTGCGCATGAATGGATGGCGCACTGGTTTTGGTCACAGAAACTATGGTTTGCGCATTAGGAGTTCTTGCTGTAGAGTACTTAGAGTGGACTCTAGATGCTGGAGTATTGGACTGCGCAGACTGATTGGCAGCCAATTGCGCCAGGGGAATAGGAGTTTTGAATTTGGCCAAAGCAGCATATGAAGTCTTCTGTGTACTGGCAATAGCAGATTGTGCAGCAGCAACAGAGACAGATTGTGCAGTAGGCTTGATGGCAGAAGCTTTGGACTATGCAGCAAACTTGCTAGCAGACTGCTCATAAGTCTTGCTGGCAGCATTAATAGAATGCGCAGCAGTCTTTGGGACCCACACTGGACGCACTTTGCTTGTGGCAGAAGTGTTTGCAGTGCGAGGAGTGGTCTTGGAGTCGATCATGGCTTCGTAGGCAGTCTGGTTGATCTTCACAACCAGTGTCTTCTGCATCTTCCCGATAGACGCTATGTCACATTGAGTTGTCACTTCCTCATCAGAGAAAAAAGTCGTCCCCAGCAGAGTCGCCATTTTGTTTGCAAAAACAAAAGTATAAAACTTTATTGATACAAACTTTGTAAAAGATTATAATTTGAATTCTGGGAATGGTACAACTTTAGGAATCCAATCTAGATGACGATTGCTTTATCCCTTGGACGATGTGAACTCTAAAGACGAAGCCTCTGAAGTTGAAGACATCTCTGGAATTGAAGGCAAAAAGCCTCGGAGATTGAAGGCAAAAGCCTCGGAAGAATACAGCAGCACTTGGACAAGAACTCCTGAACTCTCTGAACTTTGAAGTCTGATAATCTAATCTCTGATTTCTGATTCATGATCCCCTTGAATGGAGACTTGAAACTCTATTTATAGAGTTCTGAGAAATAACTAACTTTCAGTTATTCTGGACTGCGCAGGATGGTTTGCGCAGCAATTGGATTGCACAATAGTGGACTGCACAGGCAGTTGTTGAATGGTGGTCCAACTGTCTTGGACACATGGCAACTTTTGATTGAATTGCGCATGATCGTGCATAGACAGTTGCCATGAAATGAGCAATTGATGGCATGAATGCCACGTGTATTTTGTCATTTGTGTTGATAGAACGCGCACACTGAATTGCGCTAGTTTTGAATTGCATAGACTTGGACTGCGCAGGAATGGATTGCGCCAACATGGATTGCGCTGCCAGCTGTCCTCGAGCACCGTGCTGCACGATTAAACGAACGGTCGTCTCGTTCTCCGCGCTGTCAGCTGTCAGAAGATTTGATTTGTGTCAGGTAATAATGATGATCTGCCACGTCAGCCTGCGCGCTTGGGAGTATGTGCAATCTATCGTGCGCAATCTGAAGGATGCGCAAGCTGATGTCTGCGCAGTTCATCTGAAAGTTGTATTTCTTGATATTATGACTTTGTTGATGTGTGCAACTTGATTTTTCAGGACCTACAGAGATCAGCTATCCCATACCTCAGCACCTGGGCCTGAGAAATGTGTCGGAACTTCGAATCAAGATAACTTTGATGACATTGTGCAGATATAGCAACAAAATCATCAAAGCGTTGGTAGAAAGTCGGATCAAATCCCGGGGCAGGGGCTGGAGCAGGAGCAGGAGCATCAGGAACCTCAGCGTCAGCAACTGGAGCAACCTGAGCTCCAGGATGCAGAGGTGGAGCAGGAAACCGTCGAGATCTGGTACGCTCGATAGGAGTAGAGGAGAATGCACAAGTCTGAAGGTCAATCTCAAAACGACGAAAGATAGATGCCAAGTGCATTGGATATACCAGATTCCTTCCTGCATTTCTGCAGTTCAGCATCCAGGACATCATGGTCTTAGGGATAGAAATTGGAATGCTAAAAATGAATGTGATAGAGAGCAGAGAGTTCCAAGAAGGTCACTTCATCTGTGGATCCTTTCTTTGGAAGAAGGACAGAGAAAATCATTCGATGAAGTTCATAAAAGGATTGGTTCAAGTTCTTAGAATAAACCCTACGAGGAATATGGTTTGGATGACAAATGAGTTCCTTAAAAGAGGCTAGGGTAACATCAGCAGGGAACTGGACATGGGTAATGTCAACCAAAGCATCACCAAGATCAGGAACATGGAAAAATTTACTAATATCGGTGGCAGAGAATTCTAGTTCTTGCCCAGCAACGCAGGAATAGAAATTTCCGTTAGGTTTTACTTGCAAATTGCAGTAAAATATTCGGACGACATTGTCAAAAATGTTTTCTGATACCTCGAAGAAATCTCGGTATCCTAGGTGGTCAAAAGTAGGAGCGTATTCAGAAAATATTGTAAAATTTACAAAAGCTCCATTGTAAATCCTACGACCAAAAAAAGAATCGAACCAAAGATCAGAAACTCTTTGTCCGGGAACAAAGTAGAGTCATAGTCTTCTGCATCCATTGGTCGTGCTAGACTAAAAAGGCTAGCAGGAGTATAATCCGAAGAGGAGGAGGCCCCTTGGGAAGATGATCTATGACGCTTAGGAGCCATTGAAAGAAATTGAAGGAAAGGAAGTAGATTACCTTTTTGAGAAAAATGAGGAAGATAAGAATTCGAGATGCCCACCAGATCTCTTGGATTCCTTGCTAGGATGGAGGAGGAAGAACTTCTAGGAGATATAAAGAGTAAACTCGAGTTGATGAGTGAAAAAAGAGTGGAGGAAGAGGGGTTTATAAAGGAGCTAGGGCTGACTGTTCGTTTCTGGAACCATAACAGCGCCGACCGAACTCGGTCCGAATTTGGTCCGAACTCGGTCAGAGTTCCGCCCGAGTTTGGTCACTTGCATTCCCGAGACAATAAATACAGTTCTGGTTGGTTAAAAGTAATTTTTTATGACTTTTGACTCTAGTATTTAATAACGAACTCTATTTATGGGTTAACTGTAGGGGTTGTCCCAGCTAACGGAGGTTCACCGGGGAACTCTTAAGTACCGCTTCGCTTCGACCATAGTCGTGGTGACAGACATACCCTTTTTAGGTTTGTACCCAAAAATAATTTCTGTTAAATAAATTCCAAAGTTGTAAGTCATGAAATTAATTTTAATTACCATATTGCATTATGAATCTAAAAATTCAAGTATACCGAGCTCACGCCTCATTATGTTAAAACGGTCTTCAGCCAATAGTTTTGTGAATATATCTGCTAGTTGATGATCTGTGTCAATAAATTCTAAGCAAATATTCCCATGTTGTTGATGATCACGAAAAAAATGATGTCTTATCTCTATGTACTTTGTGCATAAATGACAGATAGGGTTCTTAATCAAATTAATAGTGCTAGTGTTGTCACAATAAATAGGAACATTAGTGTAGTGCAGATTGTAGTCTTCTAAGGTTTGCTTCATCCATAAAATCTGAGCACAACAACGTCCTACGGCGATATACTCAGCCTCAGTTGTTGATAATGCTACAGAATTTTATTTCTTGCTAAACCAAGAGACTAAGGCCTTTCCTAGGAAATGACATGTGCCACTGGTACTTTTATGGTCTACTTTGCATCCCGTAAAATTCGCATCCGAGTAACCTATCAGGTCAAAGGATTTGGTTTTAGGATACCATAAGCCGACTGTAGAAGTTTCTTTAAGGTATCGGAAGATATGCTTAACGACACTGAGATGTGATTCCTTAGGATTTGCCTGATAACATGCACAAATGCAAACACTAAACATAATATCAGGACGACTAGCAGTTAAATATAATAAACTATCAATCATACCTCGATACTTACGCTGATCGACAGGTTTGCCACTTTCATCAGCATCAAGCTTTGTAGATGTAGCCATAGGAGTCCCGATTGGCTTTACATTCTCGAGGTCGTACTTTTTCAATATGTCCTTCGTGTACTTAGCTTGGTTGATGAATGTTCCTTTTGAGTGATGTTTAATTTGAAGTCCTAGGAAGAAGTTTAGCTCTCCCATCATACTCATCTCAAATTCACTCTGCATACACTTAGCAAAATCTTGACAGAGTTTTTCATTAGTAGAACCGAATATTATGTCATCTACATAAATTTGCACAAGAAGGATATCATCATTCAAGGATTTGATAAAGAAAGTAGTATCAACTTTTTCTTTTGAAAAACAATTATCAAGTAAGAATGCACTTAGGCGTTCATACCAAGCACGAGGTGCTTGTTTGAGTCCATAAAGGGCTTTCTTAAGCTTGAAGACGTGATCAGGTTTTTGAAAATCTTCAAAACCAGGGGTTGTTTCACAAAAACTTCCTCTTTTAAAAATCCGTTTAAAAATGCACTTTTTACGTCCATTTGAAATAATTTAAAATCATTAAAGCATGCAAATGCACAAAACATGCGGATGGCTTCTAGTCTAGCAACAGGAGCATAGGTCTCATCATAATCAATTTCTTCTTCTTGATTATAACCTTGTGCCACTAGACGTGCTTTGTTGCGTAGAACCTGTCCATCTTCACTGAGTTTATTTCGGAACACCCATTTGGTACCAATTATCGATTGACCAATAGGTTTAGGAACGAGTTCCCAAACTTGGTTTCTCTCAAATTGATTAAGTTCCTCTTGTATGGCAGAAATCCAAAACTCATCAGTAAAAGCATCATCTACATTCTTAGGTTCTATTTGAGAAATGAATGCTACATTTGCTGCTATATCAGAATTTTTAAGAGATGAACGTGTACTTACACCTTTAGATACATCACCTATGATGAGTGTTTCTGGATGATCTGGCTTGAATTTTAATGATGCGAACTGTTGGGTCATATCTTTTACAAAACTTTTCTCAGTTCTTGCATCTTGGGTCAGATCTTTCACAGAACTCTTCTCAGTCCTTGCGTGTGTATCTTCATCATCACTGTCGCTAGATCTGTGACTATTTAACTCATCAAAAGTAACTTTAATAGTTTCTTCAACAATCATAGATCTTTTATTGAAAATTCTATATCCCTTACTCTTAGCAGCATATCCGAGAAATATCCCGTCATCTGCTTTAGAGTCGAACTTTTCCAAGTTATCATTGGTGTTCAGGATAAAACAGCGACATCCAAAAATTTTAAAGTAAGAAATGTTTGGAATCCTTCCAAACCAAAGCTCATATGGTGTTTTCTTCGAGATTGGTCGAATTAACACCCTATTCAAAACATGACAGGCTGTACTAACACCTTCTGCCCAAAAATATTTAGGAAGATTATACTGATTCAGCATGAGTCTAGCCATTTCGCTTAGAGTACGATTCTTCCGCTCCACAACACTATTCTGTTGGGGAGTTCTAGGACAAGAAAATTCGTGGTAGTATCCACTATCATCACAAAACTTTTTGAAATCAGAATTTTCGAATTCGCCACCATGATCACTTCGGATACGAGTAATCATGAAGCCTTTTTTGTTTTGTACCTTTTTGCAAAATATCTGAAATTCAAAAATTGTATCACTTTTGTTTGATAAGAAATAAACCCAAATAAATCGAGAGAAATCATCAACAATAACAAAAGCGTAGAGCTTACCGCCAAGACTAGTGACTCTACTAGGACCAAATAAATACATATGAATTAACTGCAAAGGTCTAGAAGTACTTACAGCGTTGATGGATTTAAAAGTAGACCTATGTGCTTTGTTCTTTTCACAGTCAGCACATGCCATATCTCTCTTGAATGGAATCTCAGGGAGTCCTCTTACCAACTTTTTTGTACTTAATCGTGAGATAGTATCCATATTTGCATGTCCTAGTCTCATGTGCCATAGCCAGCTTTCATCTTGATTGGCTACTAGGCACCTACCTGTATTATTAGTATTCTCCAAAAAGAAAACATAAATATTATCTTCTCTGATCCCTTTATATATGGGATCACCAGATGACATATCATATATGGTACATTTATCTTTCACAAAATTGATACCATAACCATTATCTGCCAAATGACTTATGCTTAATAGGTTATGTTTCAATTCTGTTACTAGATAAACATCCTTTATTACTGGATAGGAAGAAATACCTATAGTACCATTACCAATTATATCACCTCTCAAGTTATTTTCGAAGGAGACATATCCTTCTTTCTTCATCGATAGCGTAGCGAATAAAGATGCATCACCAGTCATGTGTCACGAACATCCGCTATCGAGGATCCATTTGCTTCTAGCATGAGAGGGTTGAGGGTCCACCTACAAGACAAGTAGATGAATCCTTTGGTACCCATTTTCTGAAGGGTCCATTATGATTAGCTTTAGGTCTCCAAATTAAAGTGTGATTGTCAACAAGCTTTCTTGCTAAACAATACTGTAATATGTGACTGCGTACCACAATAAGTACAAGTCAGTTTAGAACTAGATGTGGTCACCACTGTGCATACATGCTTGTTTGGTTTGGAGAACCTATAAGTGAAAGCATGATTGTATACGTGTTTCTTCTGTGCTTTCTTATTTTTAGTCCTCTTAGGTGTATGCTTGGCATTAGGACTAATTTTAGGCTGTGTCACAGTTATTGCCTGTTTGCCTAACTTGATTTCTAACTTTTTAGAAATCGCAATAGACTCTTCATATCTAGCAGTCATATCTGAGAGTCTTTGTTCTGTTACTAAGTGCTTCTTCTTCTTTATGTCATATAGTTCTTGTATCTTGACATAGTCTCTTTCTTTCTTTTCAATTTTGAGGATAGCCTCATGATAGTCTACCTTGAGTTTGGCTATCTCTTCCGTGTTACCGGTAGTAGACGTCTCTTTAATATCTTCAATAAGATTGGATAGTCTAGCTAACTCGGTTGTGTACGCCTTAATCACTTTTCGAGATTGCTTATACTTGTCAAGCATATTTTTGTGTTCTTCAAGTAAATCGCTAAAGGCATTTTCTAACTCATCGAAAGTAAAGTTATCATATAGAGGATTTGAAGATACCTTATCAAATGCCATAAGACAGACATTTGTATTGCCGCAGGGTCTGTCATCTTCTTCTGAATCACTGGCATCACTTTCATGCCAGATACTTGTGTTGGCATACTTTCGACCGGTTGTTGCTTTTCTGCTTGATCTTGATCTGTCATATGGACTGCTTTTCTTAGTGGTTGGACAGTACTTCTTCATGTGTCCTGACTTCTTGCATCCAAAGCATATGGTTTCATCTTCATTGCTTTCTTGGACATCTTTCTTCTTTCTGCTTGTAAACTTTAGGTACTTCCTGAAGTTCTTCACAAGTAGGGCATGTTCATCACCACTTGATGATTCTTCATCAGAGTCATTGCATGTTGATTTTCTTGCTTGAGCTTTAAAGGCAATAGATTTTTCTTTTGGTGTTGCTTCCTCAAACTCTTGCAAATCAAGTTCATGGGTCATCAGCTTCCCCATCAGTGTTTCCAAGGACATAGTGGTGAGATCGTTTCCTTCAATAATTGTTGTGGCTTTTGGATTCCAGTTCTTTGTTAGAGCCCGCAGCACTTTTATGATCTTTTTATGATTGCTGTAATTCTTACCAAGAGATTGTAGAGGATTAGTTATATCAAGGAAACGAGTAAACATCTGTGTAATTAACTCACCGGGTTTTATCTTGAAAGATTCATATTCCTGAGTCAGTCTACTAATTTTGGATTCCTTCACTTGGGAAGTACCTTCATGAGTTACCTCAAAAAGTTTCTAAATTTTGTGAGACATCTTACAGGTTGAAACTCTGTTGAACTCCGTTTTGTCAATTGCACATAATAGTGCATTGATGGCACAAGCATCAAGACTAGCCTTAGATTTTTCAGCTTCGGTGTATTTGTCATGAGGCTTTTCTATAAGAATACCTTCAACCACTGTGGGTGCTGGTTTCTTATAACCATCAATGACTATTGACCAAAGATCAAAGTCAAAAGATTTTAGAAAGAAAGTCATTCGTGTTTTCCAATAGGTATAATTTGTTCCATTAAATAGGGGAGGTCTATTTGTGGATTGCCCTTCACCGTTGAATATTGATTTCACGGCTGCCATATATACTCTCTGAGATATGTTATATATGAATATAACCTGCTTTGATACCAATTGTAGGACCGTTGAGCACCTCTAGAGGGGGGTGAATAGAGTGTGTGTGTGCAGCGGAAAATAATCACCAATTAAAACTAAACTTTAAAACTATCGCAGTGAAATAAGAGACAATAAATATAATGCAGCAAGAGATAGAGAATTCAAACTCAGCGACACAGCGATATATACTGGTATCCCTCTGAGAGGACTAATCCAGTCTCGAGTACTCTTGCTCGATGTTAATCCACTATGGCACAAGCTTTAACTGAGAGCTTGCAGTCTCTTACAACACCATGCTTGGTGATAAGCGCACGACCAGCTTCACAACACCGTGCTTGGTGACGAGCGCACGACCAGCTCCACAACACAAAAAGTTGTTGGACTTGGAACGACCTCTTTACAACTCTTGGAATACCAAAAGACTCTAAATCAACTCTGATAATACTGGCTTTTGGCTAAGAGGTGTATAGGTATGATTTGAAAATCTTGGATCGTTTGAAAACACTTGAATAGTAGAGAAGAGAAGATGAAGAGTGAGTGAATGATTTGAAATGAAAAGTTTTTCTCTATTTATAGGTGTTTTCTGGAACCGAACTCGGACAGAGTTCGGGCAGAGTTTGGATGCATATATCTCGCAAAGAGACGTTGCTCGCAGATTTGGAGGCAACAGAAGTTTGAATATAAATTGACCGAACTCGGACAGAGTTCGGGCCGAACTCGGTTAGGAGTTCTGTCAGGAGATTTTTGAAATATTTTAACACAAATTGTTTTTTGAAAGTGTTTTGGAATATTTTATAAAAAGAGTGTAACAAAAAATATGAGTAATAATGGGTAGGCTTTTTAGAAAGTGAACTGAAATAATCCTAAGCCAGTATTACCAAAACTGATTTTACAAAATAAATCCTAGACTCAATAAAATGTAAAATACAGATAAAATGTAAAATGAGTCATCTCCAGATTTGATGATGTTGATGCTTCTTTGATGCAGTACAACGTCCGTTGAAATTGATTTCATAAATCCTGAAATGATTAGCAGCATTTTGTATATTTTGTGTATTGACTTAAGTGCATGTTGATTATCGAAATCGGGTGTGACCATGGAATGAGCCAACAATACCTTGACTATTCTAATGCTAACTTAGCATAAATTTTGCAAGCTTATTTTCTATTCAAGCTTGATCATGACATGCTTATTGGGTCGCTCCCACTAACATATTGTCTAATCAGAACCAGTGCATCATGGTCTGATCAACCTAGTGCACTTGGTTCGCTTTTCGAATATCATTTACGTGGATGGAAACTTAGATAAACTTGCCCTAGAGCCCCATCCGAGACTGCCTTGACAAATCTCTTTGAATTATTCAATCGCCTTTGAACTACATATTAGAATGCAAATCATCTTCCTTGGACTGTGAAGGCCTTCGTCTTTTACCTATTCTGGACAGGGCATGTACTTGATTGATTGGCCAAACTATTCTCCTATGGCCATGAAGTTTGTGTATACACAGAGATAGCTAGCCACTGACCTACCAATGTGACTTTATCCCTACCTTGAGTTCCTCGTCCTTTCTCGACCTTAGATTCAATTTCACAACCTTCTTGGAACTTGAGAATGATTCAACTCTAAACCTAGACGGCTATATTTTCTAAAATTGCTTGCCCTTAATCTGCCGATTCCTTATCACTTTATTCATGTCTTATCATGATTTAATGTAACCCTTATTCCTACCTTACTTCATCGTGTTAACTAGCAACCCCCTTTCAAAACCATATCTCCCAAATGTCTAATTATCCCTTTGATCTACCCAATGCCTTACTATTTCTCGATTTGTGTTTGCCTTAGTTAGCGACCCTTGTCCATTACCATCTCTGTGAATTAAGTTCATAATTATCTAATTCATGACTTTCTAAATACACATTTGTGATAGCCATCGTTTCCTTGCCTCGTCCAATGAATTGTTCATACTTCTTGTTCGTTAAACTCTTGTACCCCACCTACTCTTAATTTCGAGGACGAAATTCTTTTAAGTTGGGTAGGATGTAAAACCCCTAAATTTTTACTATATTTTATCAATTTTGGTACTGATTTAAAAATTTTGTATTGTACGTATTATACGTTGTGCGCAAGCGACGTATTTCGTAAATTGCTCGTCGAGTGCGAATATGTGTGATGTATATATTTTTGTAAAAATATTTTATTTTAGAAGCATGGTTTTATTAATAAATAAGAAATATTTTTAAATCGCTTAAATTTATAAATGCGTCACGACGAGAATTTCAAAATTTATTTTTTACTTATTATAGAAGGCTAAATTATTTTATTGGTAAATTAGGAAACATATATATATATATATATATATATATATATATATATATATATATATATATATATATATATATTCTATTTGCATGCGATTACATGAATTTAATTTAATTTTCGAACTTATTTTTATCATTATTTTAAATTATATGAAAAATTATTTTAAAAGTATCAATTGTGATTTAAATCGAAAATTAGATTTTATTGGTAATTTTTAAATAAGTTTTGGATTAAAAATAAGGTTTATCTAGTTTATATTTTGTGGAGATATTATTGAGTTGATTCAAATTATTTTAAATTAAAAGATGGAATTATCTATCGGGGTTTAAGCGAATACTAATCCATATCCAACTGGGAATTTCCACCTCCTATATAAGGAGAGGTACTTATCCAAAAATTCCACACAAAACCAATTTCCACAAATTCCACCTGAACTAAAAAGTGTGCATCGTGTCCGTGTCGCCATTCTCTTCCACTATATTTTTCTTCTACAAATACATTATTTTTTCGTGTCCGACAATCCCGGACACCCCTCCTCGTCACCAATACCGTTTCAGGACACCACCGACACGGCCTAATTTCTATCAAACTCGAATCCTAATCCTAGCCTTCTGGCCTCAGCCCTTGTCCCGATCCGTCATCTTCAGCCTTGCCACCAAGGCTGGCCAACCCAACTTCCAGCGCCGCCATGATTACCATCGTGTCCACCACATCCTCCCACCCCGCCAACCGACTGCCACTGTCATCGCCACCATCCGCCACCTCCACCGTCGAAAATTGCAAAACCCCAAGAGAAAAAAAATGAGAGAAATAAAACCCTAACCTGCGCTGCGCGCTCTCCCGCGGAGCTCG
>JANAVB010014388.1:0-41103 GCA_029216955.1 Iris pallida
GACATCATTTTTATATAGTTGGAAAGAATGTTTATACTAATATAGATAAATATATATTTTAACAGGTAAAAAGGGTGAGGACCCCAACATGGTGATCGTTCCTGGTCACCCATGGAGGGCTGGGGAGTCATGACGAGAGGGCGACGCAGGCATAGTACGTTCTATCCTTTATATATTTTACTAAACTTAGAAAACAGGAAAATAGAGATCAATATAGACTTTAGCAAACATTAGACGTTAGCAAACATTATTCTAGCCAAGTTTCTTCGGCTACAAGAGGAAAGGCGGTGCTGCTGCTGCTGCTGCTGCTGCTAGTGCGCCAGCAGAGGGAGGGCCTGGAACTTCCTTCCAGCCGCCTACAGCCATCGCCGGACGACCTCTGGATGACCGCCGTTGGTGGTCTTCAGAAGGGTACGTACTACGGTACGGGATCCTACGGCGCCTATTGGCTTCAGAGTCATCCGGGCCCCCTTGTCAGTGCGCAGTCTCCAGCTTCGCAGGCGTCATCACAGGCGCATGATATTGCTCGTCAGCTCCTGGAGCTGCATCGCGAGTTGCAGCAGCAGATTTCTGAGGCAGCTAGGGCAGAGCGACGATCCGACGATCCGACGATCACCGGACGATTTGATGCGATCGAGCGCAGTATGTAGGAGATAATGAGTCTGCAGCAGGCTACAGCTGCTAACTTGCACACGCTCACCGAGTCTACGCAGCGCACAGAGCGTAGACAGGTCGAGCTGGAGGGGACGCAGATCGCCATGTCTGCCACACTCAATCAGGTACAGACTTCACTTGAGGATAGTAGTCGGAGGATGGTGAGTGCCCTGGCTGTGCATGCTGAGCGACTGCGAGAGATAGAGCAGCGTCCTCCCGGTCCATCGATGGCGCCGACTCCAGACGTTTCACTGCCTCCGGACGTTGCACAGCTCACACAGGAGCAGTACGACATTATTTTATCCCAGATACGCAGCCGGGGTCCTTTGTGATGTCTTTTTATTATTTGTTGTTGATACACTTGTTTCTCTGTTTGTGAGACTCTTATTTGTGGTTGACTTGTATTGGTTGAGATACTTCTTTCTCTGCTTGCGAGACTTTTATTAGTTGTATTGGGTGATGATATTGCTCCATCGTCTTTTATTGGTTGTATTGCTTGTTAGACTTTTATTGTTTGTAGACTTTTATTGATTGTAAACTTTTATTGGTTGTAGACTTGTTTTGCCATTTATCTGCGACGGGGATGACGAATATACCTACGCTGGATTATAAGCGATGATCTGATATACAAAGGAGGTGCTGCCCAAATTTTTAAAAAATATAATGTGTATTTTTGTGATAATGTGTGTCTGTGTTTACAGTGAATATGAAATACAGTGTTCGGAACCATCGACAGTTTCGATTACTGTTGTATGTTTTATCTTGGATAGAAAGAGCAACAGTTCAGGGTGTACTTCTGAGAGCTTCATTTTCACGGCCTTTACTTTCTCGGGACGTCGTAAAGGATCCCGAGAAGGTGAAGGACGTGAAGAGAAAGCTCTGAGAAGTGCACCCTAAACTGTTGCTCTTTCTATCCAAGATAAAATATAGAACAGTAAGCGAAACTGTCGATGGTTCGAACACTGCACTTCACACACACTGTAAACACAGACACACAGCATAACAAAAATAGCAATTATTTTTTTTATAATTTTTTATACAGTCTGCGACGTATAGCGACGTTCTGCGACGTCTAGCGACGGAGAGTGAACGTCGCTATACGTCGCTAACTTGCGACGTGATGTCGCTATACGTCGCTAAAGTGCTGACGTGGGATATCATCATATCTTTGTCGCTAGACGTCGCTAAAGTGCGGACGTCGATAACTTTGTCGCTAGACGTCGCTAACGTGCTGACGTGGCTGACATGCCATGTCATCATATCTAAAGTTCAATGCGTCGCTAAGTTGTCGCCCTACGTCGCCAATCTGGCGACATACTCTATAGTCGCTAGACGTCGCTAATTTTGTGACGTCTAGCGACAAGTTAGCTTACGTCGCAAATAGCGACAAACTACGACGAATTGGTCATCTGCGACAAGCCATTACGCGACGTCAAATTTTCGTCGCTAAATCCGTCGCAGTTTATGTTTAGCGACGGATTTTCCTCATTTAGCGACGTATTCTAACGTCGCTAATATGGGGTATTTTAGTAGTGAGACACATCATCTTCGAAGGGTTGGAGAAGATCACGATCTCGGCTAGAATACCTACAGAAGACAAGAACACACACTTGGAGAGATAACCATGTCCTCAGAGGGACGTAACAAGATACATAATATTATGCCATATAAATTGAATAAATACTGCTTAATAATAAGTCAGTCAGATCTCCAACATTTCACCTTTGAATTAGCGCACCATCGCCCCAACCAAACAAGGATAGGACATGGCATGTTAACCCACGATGACGTATCTTTCTAAGTCACGAATCCAATATGGTATCAGGACCACAATAGGGTTCAGTACCTTCTCATCGGAGTAGTGAGCCATACGTACAACCAAACAAGGACAAGATGTGGAAAACTAGCCCGCGATAAGTTACTATTCCAAGCCACGGTCAGATACAAGTACCCAAACCAAGAGTACTCGTATCTAACGGATAAGGTAGCATAACCAGTCTAAGTGTATGCAGTTTTAAGAACATCCTCCAACGCATGGGCCCTGACTAAAATGGAATTGGCATGGTTCCCCCTTGGGTCACCAGAGGCCCAATCAGTAAGAGCATGACGTTTCAAAAAATGTCAGTGGCCGTCAATAAAATAAGGGTCATCTCACACCGTATCTCCAGTGGAGCATCCGGATCACAAATGGGAAGTGTATAGTAGCCCATACGCTAAGGAATTGTCCTCCCCGCCCAATGCCTACTATGTCATATCCACAACACAGAACCACTATTAACTGCTAAGTCAAACTAATCATACAAACACTATTAGCGGTTAATCCTATCGCACGGCTTATACGTACTGGTGGCCAGCCAGTCACGCATGTCCGAGTTCTATATGCGACTCGCAACAATGTGGTATAAATTTATCAAGGCCTATGAATGCAGCACACAAAGGATGGTCCCTTAAATCTAAGTTTAATGTGTAAGAAAATAGTACATAGCAGGAAATAGAACTGAACAGTAAGATTCTATCAAATTATGTCATGTATCACAGTTTATTTTGCAGAAAGTAAATAATAAGTAAATGCATGAATTATGAGCTACAATAAATAAACAGCAAATGGCAAGGTATCTTGCCTGAGGTCCTTGCGGGTGAAACTGATAATCCCATTGGGTACAAAATTATCACAGGGCTACACAAGATAAACTCAGACGATGTGACAAACTTCTAAAATAAAAAACAAATATAAAATATTTTGGAAATTTTTTGGGAAAAATAAATTATGTGTATTTTTCCATCAGAATTCTGAAACTTCAAACGGTTCGTGATTCTGATTCCTGGTTCTCCCAAAATCTCGAAAACACTAAAACGTGTCAGATTTCGAACATCTGACACTCCACAAATTTTCTAAAAAATTAATTTCTAAAATTGTGAAAATATAATTTATATCCAGAAAATATACCTCAATACGATTCCAACAAAAAAAAAACTGGAGGTCAAAAGGAGTCCGGAGTTGGGAGTTATGGTCATTCGAAGTTGCTACTACCTTTGAAAATTGAGGCAAAATTTATGATGAATTTTGGGCTAATTATGTCGAAAAAAGAGAGAAATTTTGACAAGGATGGTTTGAAAGATAATATATATATATATATATATATATATATATATATATATATATATATATATATATATATATATATATATATATATATATATTAGCCATTATATATATATATATATATATATATATATATATATATATATATAAAATATATATATATATATATATATATATATATATATAATGGCTAATATATATATATATATATATATATATATATATATATATATATATATATATATATATATATATATATATATATATATATATATATATATAATGGCTAACAATTATCTAATTATGATAGGATTAGAATTAAATCAATAAGGATGATTAGGATTACCAACTAATTCGGATATGAATAGGATTGTTTAAATAAGAAACGATCTAATTAATGCTAGATATGGTTTTAATAGGATAAGAATTTCTAATGGATAAATCTTCCCATAAATTTAAATCAAATAAATTATTAAAAACAAATCAATTTGCTTGCAATCCTTTAAATGATCACCATAATAATTTTAAGTATTATTCTATATTATCAAATAATTCAAATCATATGAATCCAAATCCAAATCAAACTCAACATAATAAATTTAAAATAATATTTAATATTTATCAAAATAATTTAAATCTTATAAAAGATAAATCTTTAAATCAAATAATATTTCAAATCTAGATTAGACAAATCGTAATGCCACAATTAGTCAACGTAAGTATTTTAAACAATATTTAAATTATCAACATAATTTAAAGTATAGTTTATAACCACCAAGATAATTTAATTAAATTCAAATATAATCAAATAACTGATTATCATATCAAAATAATACTCGATGTCATCAAATATTATAAGACTTACTTTTATAAATCCAAATCTTTGTTTAAAAATAAATAGACAAAAAACTTATGTCGCAAAATTTTTTTTTAAACCAATTTTTAGAAGATCGAAAATAATAACAACATATTTTATATTTCAAATAACAAAATTCGATAACATTTTTTTTAGAAACATTCAAACCATTAATTTTAAACTAGTTTTTGACAACAAAAATAATCACAAAATATCTTTTACAAAATTTCGACAAATTTAATCACAATAATTAAAATATATAGAAATAATTTTAAAAAAAATTGGGAAGAGGAGTTACAAAATAGGATTTAGTCCCCGAATATAGAGAGAGTTTGAGCATCCAATCAAGCGAGTCGAATTGCTTTCTTTCTAACTATTGAGTAGAGACTTGGAATCCTCTTTCATTTTGTTGAATCATTAATGGAGTAAAAGAATCATATGCAATATTCGTTCTCCACCGTTACACTTTCAAGAATTAAAAATATTGTACTTAGAGTTCATGTTTAGGAGTTCTTAATTTGTACTTCTTTCATTCGTTAACACAAAAGTTTTTTCAATTTTGTTCAATGGCAAAAAGGATGGCGACTCTGCTAGGGACAACCTTCTTCTCCAATGAGAAGGTAGTAATGTAGTCCGACACTGCTTTGCTGGGTTTGAAGTAGAGAGTGCTGGTCGTGTCTCTAGACTAGCAATCTTACAAGGACCTACTCTCTAGGGACAGTGCAGACCCCTCACTAAGGATAGCAAAGCCTAAGAAGATGTTCATGGCATGGGTGCCTAAGACTCGTATGGCTCACCAATTGTCTGTTGCTGTAATGCCTGTGGTTCGTATCACGTATTCTTGGAATACGTGTACGTATTTTATTACATGATTTCCTGGCTTGGCATTTCCTTCTTGGCTTGGTCTACTCCTGGTTCGGGTTGGTTGGTTCGGCCTGGCTTGGTTTTGCTTAGGTTCATGATGAACCCTTGGATGAACCCCCTACCTACCACCACCTTTGATATTTATTGCCATTTCTTCTTTCTCTCTCTTCATTACTCATCTTCTTCTTCCTTATTTACTCCTTCACCTACCAAGAGAGAGAGAGTGAGCTCTAGGCAAGTGCAACTTGCTTCATGAAGGAACTCTGATTTTATTGCTCCATTCTCTTCTTTACTACATTCTAAAGCACTTTAGTACTTGACATTTCTCATTTCCATGGCTGGATTCTTGTAGATCTAAGTTTATTTCATTTTTGGATTTCTTGGGTTTTGATCTATTTAATCTTGTTATTTCCTAGTTTTGATGGTTCCATATTGTAGAGAATTTCGTTCTACCCCATTTTGACCTATGGAAGTTCGGATTTAGGCTCCGGATGATGGAGTTATGGAGCTTGAGGACTTGGCTCTCATGGTGTTCTTCTTCTCTGAAATTTTGGAGAAGATGAACAGTGCTTGACTTGACCGCATGAATATTCACGCGGCAAGTATTCTATCCAGCCACATGACTGGAAGTTCTTGAGCCGCATGAGAGTCGAACTCATCTGGCCGCATAACTCGTTCAATTCCCAGCCGCATAAGTTCTGAACTCTGCAGCCGCATGCGCCATTCCCGCTGGCCGCATGAGACTTGCTTGACCCAGCCGCATGAGGACTTCACCCTGAGCCGCATGAACTCAACACTCGCAAGCCGCATAGGCATTGCTCCCCGCAGAGGCATGGGTTGCTTCTTCTCGAGCCGCATGGAACCACACTCCCCCCCGGCCGCATGTACCTGATTGGCCAGCTAGCCGCATAAGACCCATTCCCCAGCCGCATGAGTTTTCTATCTTTCTGACCGCATGCGCCCCCTTGTCTTAGCAGCATGGGACCCAGTGATCCTGGCCGCATGGCTCTTCTATAGCCCTGAGTATTGATATTTTATTAGATATTTTACGTCCATTTTATATCCTTACGCCTTTTGTCATGAACTTGATAATCATGGATTTGTTTAATATGTTTGGAAATGATACCTGAGCATGACACGATAGTAACCCGTAGTGGTGCACTCTTGACAAGAAAACTTGACATGACCTGATAGTTGCCCGTCGTAGCGCACCCCTGACAAGAACACTTGACATGATAAACCTGACATGATATATCTGATAAGCTGTTGCGACGGCTACCTGACATGACATGACCTGTATAATAACATGGACAACGTGGGCGATTGTACTTGAACAAATAAACCAGTCCTGTCTTGCATCATGTCTAGGGAGGGAGCTCCTGAGTACCACGGTCAGGAGTACCTATTGAAATGGACTAAGGTTAATAACTAGATTAACACATTAGTCATGAAGAGATTTTCTAGCTACAGGCAATCCCGTTACCTGGGCGCGCCTGGAATCTGTAGCCTGCCGTCGAGTAGGGCACATTTCCAGCACACTGTTATGTGTTGCACCCTTCAAGCTAGCTAAGGGTACATGCGTTTCCTGGACGATGTACCCACCTGTATTCAACCCCTAATTTCGACCTGGATAACCTGGATGGTCTGCAGGGCTTGTGGCTGTGGAATAATCTCACTGCATCTTGCTAGTAACTAGGCCTGTGATGACCCTAGTTAGTTAAAGTATCAAGCCGTAGGTCTTGTTTGTCCGTGAAATGATTGGATGGAGTTTAACCAGTCTAGTCTTGTCCTGATCATGCTCCAGATTGCTATATGACCAGAATGCTTGTATTTATTTTACCGATAAATGGTGAGAGTTCCGAGTTCTGTTCAGACGAAGGGTTACAACCCCGGTCCTTGTTTGGTTTACGGGTTGTAACCTGGTTATCTGAATAGTTCCATGGTTATCTCGTCGTATATCATCCTGATGTATTTTCTTTATTTCTAGTTCTTACTTTATTTATATCTGTGCTGATTGCTGGTTTTAGTTCCTAAGTGAAGCTTCTTTTGTGGCACTTGCTCTTTCTGGGATCTGACCCAGCTGGTTTTGTATGGCCAGATTTTGGAGCAGCTCCAGAGGATCTACCGACCTTCCAGCAAGATGGTGGCCACTAGACGGAACCCTGGCAACGAGTGGGTTTATTTTTGATCTTCCACTTTATTGTAAAAATATTCTTTTGAGGCGTTTAGCCGACGAGCACCTATTTAGCTCGATTGCACTTTACTTACTGTCTGCCTACGGGCTGTAACATGATTGACAGATCCTAGGGTTGATCATGTATGACTAAACTCTTGCTAGTCCTTATATTTTGTAACGACTAGCTTCATGATCAGCTGAATATGTAATATTTGGGACGCCTTATTATTGTATATTTAATGATCATACATCTTGTAACATTTACTTACTTGCTTGTGATTGAGACACTAGGCTTGTTCATGACCATAGAAGACTGTTGGCTTGTAGTAAACCCTCATGTATCTAGACAGCCGTGACCGTATAGCGAGATGGAAACCATTTCAATATACGTAGCTGGCTATGTCTGCCCCCGCACTCCAGTATTTTGGTTCTGGGGCGTGACAGTTGCTGAGGCATTGCCTACCTCTGAAGATGCACAACATATGCATGTATAAGTCATCTCTATGGCACAGCAAGCTGAACTCTCTAGCTCGGGCAAAAGAGTTAAAGTCGCCTGCAAGTCAGTACATGGTACTGGAAAGAACAGTGTTGACTGCCACTTCTAAACTACGCACCCACAAACTAAGGTCTAGATGAAGAGGAATGCCTCTGTAAAGGGGTACAGGAACCTCTCTGCATGTGGAAAAGCCAGTGTCTTTGACAGGCATTCTTGATACATGGACCCCAAAATCCAGGCATAGGGAGGGGACCAAAACTTGGATTCTGTGTACTACGTACCATTGAGTGCTACTACTATAAAATCTAAGACAGCGTGTGTTGTATGCGCTTAAACAGCCGCACCAACAGTCAGGAAGAAGTCTACACCACTGACTGTTATGCATGTAGCTGATGGCAAGCTATACAAAACTGACTCAAGTGCTTCTGTGCTAGTTTTGGGTCAGTTCTGAAGGACTTCCTAATACTTGTGTGCATCTAATGCACATGAACCAAGTATGAAAGAAAACATTATGTTATCAAACCAATGTGACCACGTGGGCTGTACATATGAAGTGGGTTTGACTCACAACAAATCTTCCACTAATGACCTAGGCGTATGTCATGCACTAGAACTGGGCCAGGAAGCACCATCCTCACATGTGCTTGTCATAGCCATGTCCATGAAGTGGGTGTAACTGTGAATCTCCCTTCACACGATTGCCATAACGTGATTAGTCACAAATGCAAAGCGAGGGAGACAACCGTTACGCATAATATGCCTTCATCAGGGCATACACGTGCTAACATCATCATCAATTGCTGAGTGCTAAAGCAACAGTCCCTCATGTCATGAAGTCTGTATTCCAATGACTACAACCAGCTGTACCAATCCGACAAAATCCCAAAAAGATGATGTAGGCAAAAGACGAGGATGAATTCTCCATTGCCTCGTGTCAGGCTACTTGGAAATCACCTTCTGTTAAAAATAGTTTCAAGTCGAGCAATCCTTCGGTTTCGGCTAGTGCACCAAAAAGTCGACCGTGAGGCAGCAAGCTAGTATTGTCTAGAACTAGGGTGTTTTAAAACACCCGCTCAAAAGCCAAGTATGTCTCTAACAAGGCTATGTGCAAGTTAGGGGTAGCAATCTCGTAACTCTACAACAACCTGTCATTCCAAGGGGACAACGACTCCCAAGGAACTCATGGTGAAGTATCTGAGGGTACCCAACTGGTTCATGACACATATGGGACTGGGGTAGCTACCCTTTGGATTTTGAGGACGATGCCAGCATGCCCATCTTTCCTCAAGACAATGAACCATTGGAGGCAGAAAGTGAGAGGTCCACTACTCCGTCTACCTCCATCCATGTAATTTCATTATACATAACATGGTGTAAGCCCCCTGAATTTTAGGGTTTATTTTTATTTTTCTGAATGAATTTTTTTCGATAAATATATTATTATTTAATTGTTTAGATCATTAATGTACCTTTCCATGACTTTGACTTCTGGAGCGTCAGGGATACCAATCTCTGTAAACTCTCTTCATGGGTTTTGAAGTAGGCAAGATTATCTTTTTATTGATATATTGTGTCCTACTTGAACTCGTTCTCTTGTGCTCTTTTTGTATCGCGCAAGTTCGGGTCAACTTAGACCGATTAATCATTCAATAATTATTCCCACTTTTATTTTTGATCGTCGTTTACACGTTGCCGTGGCTTTTAATTTAGGAGCACCAGACCAGTCGTTTTCTCAGAACCAACTTCTCATAAATGATCTACTCGAGACGCTCTTCACCCATGACCTTCGTGTCCCACTCAGACACTCCATTTTGTGCTCCATTTCTTTCGTACAACTTTCGGTTCAATTTAGGCCGATTTATTGTCTACCGTAAAACCTGATTTAAATTCCAATTTATTTTCAGGACCCGGCATCGATCCAACCTAGTCGACCCAAAGTATGGACGTGGCCCATATGAAGCCTACTACCCACATGAAACTTGTATCCCATTTATTGGAGTCCCCGTATATTATTTATTTATCCATGATTATAAATCCCTATTTTTAATTTAATTATTGCACCTGGTCCGATTTTGACCCGACCCGGTTCGACCGAACCCGAACCCATGCTCCATGTTGCCCTTTCATGACTGCCCAAACGCCCAACATAATTTCCCTATTTTTCCTATTTTAAAATATCTACTTTTTCTCTCTACTCTACAAATATCTCATATTAATATCTCTTATATATATATACATATATATAACACTCTCTCTCTCTCTCTTCTATTATTTGCTACACCCCTCACTCCCCATCACCATGCAGCCGAACACCCCCCTCCCTTTTCTCTCTGGCCGACATCCCCCTCTCTCCCTTTCAAATATCTCTCTCTCCCACTCTATTCTCACACTCTCTTTTATATTGCACACACACACACACTTACATACATATATTTTTCTCTCTCTCAACACAACACACACAACACCACCACCACAGCCCACTCTCCCCCCCTAGCCGAGCACCACCTCCCTCTTCTCCTTCTCCTCTTCATCATCTTCACCATCATCATATTTCCACAACATCACCACCACCACTACCATTAAAAACCATGCACCACCACCTCTATCACCCAAGCCACCACCACCGCCACCGTCGACGACCGCCGTCCGCTCGGTCCCGGCCACCACTGTGGTCGGCCTAGCCCACCCCCACGCTGCAGCGCAGCGCGCGCAGCGGCAGCAAGTTACAGCAGTGGCTGTGCGCCACCCCCGCGCGCGCATGGACGCATGGCGCGCGCCACCGCGGCCAGCCACCGGCCACCGACGACCCCCCCCACCGGCGTGCGACCCCAGACGACCTCCCCCGTTCCACCGCCGTCCTCCCCGACGCGCCGAATAGGCTATTCGTGCGTTTTGAACGGAATCACGTCGGCGCGCGCGAGTTTTGAACTCGAAAGTGGCACCCCGTCGCAGCAACTTCGTACGCAATTTCTGGGAGATCCGACCGTTGGATCGGTGAACTCCTTGCTCCGTCGCAATCTCGGTATATACACCTTCACTCCTGTCAATTTTTGCCTGTTAATTATGTCGTTTGATACCTCAAAACTAGCCACCAAGTTGACGTTTTAAATTGAACTGTTTTTGGACAGTTTCGTGACGCCAACTTCGTGGGTTCGTATCTTCGTCGTCGCAGCTCCGTTTTGCACTCCGTCAGTTTTGGTGAACAGCTGGTATAACCCTCTTCCTGCCTCCTTTAGGTTTCGTTTCATTATAAGCACGTTTGGTTGGTCGAATTCGACGCCAAAGTTGGCCGTCCGAATTCTTTAAGTTGCACTTGTTAAATTCTATTTTTGAACCCGGGACTCCGGATTCAATTTCTGACACCACTAGTAGACTCGTGGCATCGTTCTGGCATGTTTTCATTTAAAATTTGCTTCATTTGGAGAACGTGGCCCTGGCACGTATTTCGGTGCAAAGCAGGTCCCACTTTTCGAGTCAACGGGTCACTTTGAGATCGGCTCATCGGAATCCCATTCCGGATATATCGTTGAGTTTGTATCGTCATTCTGGACTCGTTGACATATAATTTGCTGAGTTTTGAAGACATTTCCTCCGACACGCATTTCCGTGCAAATCGGATACCAAGTGTCTGCGTCAACGTATCATTTTGAGATCGGCACATTGGAATCCTATTTCGGACATACCGTTGGGTTCGTATCATCATTCTGAATTCGTGGACATATAATTTGTTAGATTTTTTAGACTTCTATCCCGACACGTTTTTCGGTACAAAGTGCATCCAACGGCGGACATTATTTTGGCCCAAAATTACCGTTTTGCCCCTGTGTCTAAATTAGACTTATGGGTAGGCTATCGTAGCTAATTTGACCGTTCTGGACACGTTGGTGATATTTATTTTATCATCCGACAACATCTGTAGATTTTGATTATGTATTATCCTTAATTTATAATTAATTATTTTTTCAGATATTGTTACTTTCTGGTTTTGAATTTTTATATATAATTTAATTAATGTAAAAATCTGGAAAAAATTGTATTTAAATACTATGTTAATTTAGATAATTTACTATAATTTTTCTAGCATTTAATAAGTACTTTTGGTATTTTATAAAAATGGGAAAACTGAACTCATTTTCAGGATACATGTTTTTGCTGATTTTTAATAAATATTTATGAGGGTTTATAAATTCCAGAAAAATTAGTATAAATTTCTATAATTAACAAGAATCATTTTGGTACTTTATTTTATATAATATTGATCTTTTTGTCTATCTCAAAAATTGTTGGAACTTAGTGTACAGTTTGATTTATTTATTGAATAATTACGACTTGCAATGTTTTGTGTTGTTTTGAGTTATTGTAGTATTGGACCTCACCCTACACTAGTGTAAGGCCCTAGAAAAATTAGTTTGGATAGTGTTCCTCCATATTAGACTTTTTATGCTAGGTCCCCACTTGACTAGTTTGACTAAAATGTTTGATTAGAGTTGACTTTGACCTAGAATGGCTTAGAAATCATATAGATTGTATTAGTTCTTTCGTTTACTTTCATTTTGGACATGTCATAACTGTATTACTCTATTTTAGGACATTGTGACCCTGGTACAGATATCTGATATTACACTACTCTTTTGAGAGTATCAGGCGAGTACATTCTCTGATAGTTCTCTCATTTATTTGTCAATTACTGTATTTCAGTTCTAGTTAGTTCTATGTGATTCTCTGTATCAACACGTATGGATATTTCTGGATTCATGTATCGACACATACCTTACTTGCTGGCCTCTATTACTTGAGTCATTGGTATCATTCCGGAATCATTTCTGGAATCATCATGTATTGGTCGGACTCATCTCGATTCTTTTGTCGATTTTGGATTCACTTGCTGGGCGGGGAAATATTGAGTAAGACATGTAGACATACCCCAAATCCGGAATCTCCCATAGGAATCTACCAGAAGCATAGCCATCTCTTGCTTGATCAGTGAGAGATGTGCCTGATACCTACAGCCGTTTACATGTCGACCTCGGTATTTTAAAACACACTGTTAGATCATAGTTGGACTCACCCTGGATTCATTGATCACTGTTGGACTCATCTTGTACCAAAAATTATCTGGTATCGGATTATATGGACTGGACTCACACTGGGATTATATTAGACTTATATTGTACTGTCTGGACTCATACATGTTATTCTAGTTCAGCTAGCTTTTATTACCGTCATCATTGCCATGATTCTTCTCTTGTTTAGTTACCTTTCTTTTCTTGTATCTTAACTGTTTCTCTATACCATCACCTGAATATAAACTACCATGTTCATCAATAAAACTGTCTATAACCGCTTTAGAGTTCTCTGTCATTTACTTGGGTTTTTTAGATGGGTTGTACTCGTTTCTGTCCTGATTGGACCTATTAAAAATATTATAGATGATAGTCCTGAGGATACATGCCCTACTTACCATGGACCTGGCCCTAGCTCCAGAAGAGGCCCCAGCGGGAAACCTTGCTTAGTTATCTTTCATGTATTTTAAGACTTAGAATTTGGTCTGTACTTATATTTGGATACTGGACTTTGTCTCTAGTTAGATAATTGGAAGTGTATTATTAAATCTGTGTTTGTTTACCTTCGCTTATAGATGCTGTGTTGTGATGAACATTTAAATGTGATTTTAGAACTGTTAGTAGCTTAGATCCTTTATTGTCTATTCTTAGAACAGCTTACTACGCTTTAACAAGCGTAGGTTGGACATGGCTCGGCCCGGCCCAACAATTTGGGTATCGGGTCGTGACATATTTTTTTGGCGGCCCATGCAGGTCCAGACTTAAGTTGTTTGGTTACGTTATTGTACCAAGCATGCCTGCAATTAGGATTTAGGACAACTTGATAAAACTAGGAATAACATTTAGAACACCTAGATGATTATTAGGATTGCAACATAGGAGAACTCATCACAGCATAGGACCGTTAGCTATAATTAGCCTCTTGTTTGTATTTCAGTGGGTCAATTTAGACCAAGTTTGTACCCTTGGGATGACCCCTGAGGATCTCACTCTAATCTCACTCTATTCTTATCTAGAAATCAGTTTCCACTTATTTCCATTTGCTCTTCTTTAAATTCGTTGTTGAATTTAATTTCTGATTTTGTTGTTAACTTTGATCTTGCATCGTGATAAATTTTGTGGATTGAATTGTGATATATTCTGATAAGGTAAACGTCTGCTTTAGTTATGGAGTTTAGAATTTATCGCAGCCATATTAGCTGGTATGACAAAAATATAGAGCCTGATTTTGGATATACTATCCTATTCATAGAATTTAGATTTTCTCGCAGCCATACCGGTTGGCGTGGCGAGGATTCTAGATAACATGATTATAGGGTGTATACCTTAGTTATGACTCTACCGTTTATTGCATCTAAGCTTACTAGTGGGGCAAAAATTCTGGCAACATAATTTCAGGAAGACGTGTATGGTTATCAGATCATATCCCAACTTGGTTTACTTTTTTATGACCGAATAAGCAAGAATAAGTTCTTATCATTATTCTTCCCCGTCTTGATTAACTCCGTTCTATCTACATCTGCAACTAGGATTATAGGCTCTCTAGGACTCTCCAACATGATTGCTTTCATGTTATCTTTTTGGGACATAATTACTTTTGTGTTCCATCTTTCCTATGACTTGACTAAACTCTTCTTCGTTAACCTCTTGGATAATTCTTCTCGTTATGTATTTCGTTGTTTTCGTACCATTCTTGGAGATTCTTCGATAAACTTTTCTGTCTTGCTTGACCCTTTAACTTGTTTGGACACTGTTATGGATTGCTTGACCCAGTTTTAGGCCTTGTAACCTTCTATTTGATAGACGACCGAAATAGCCAAACCTTGTTGACTGATCCTGTAGTATAACTATAAATGTATGGTGTGATTATGATAAGTACTTTTCCTAGGGATTGGTTAGATTAATCTTATAGGACAAGTATGGGTGACTGACCATAGTAGACTTGGAAACCATTAAGAACGATTGTATTGATAGTATGACTTGATGATAGGGTATCTAAGATGGAATTATAAGATATTATATTGTTGTGACTAATGGATTGAGGATTAGAATCTTGTGCTTAGCAGTTTGAGGATTTAGCATTTGTAGAATTTTGGTTGGTTATCTATAGCTAATTACATGTGATTAGAGGGTAGATCGATATGTGGATTGATATAGAATAAGTTAGAATGAGTTATCGTATTGCGTACGAGATCGGAAAAATATCAGTTAAAAAGATATGGAACAAGACAAAGACATATGTACATTGGTAATTAATAAATCGGGAGTTTTTGAAATCGAGGATTTATATTCGGAGGACTTGTTGAGTAAAAAGAAAGAGGCTCTACGCCAAGAATAAGAATTAAAAGTATGATTTCAAGGAGAAGCTGTAGGAAAAAAATTGACGACAAATAATGCAAAGGGCCAGTGGATTGATAGAATATGGATACTTAGGATACGATAAGGAAATCCAGTATTTACAATTAAGGTTGGAAATATGATTGATGATTAAGAATTATAGGCTTATAGACATACCCGGAGAATGACCTATAGTTTAGGGTATACATAAATGTTTCATGTTAGTATAGAAGATTCTAAAGGATGTATAACGTAGTTTATGATAGAAGGACCTTTGTTGAACCTGAACCAAAAAGTTTGTAGGAGAAACAAAAGAGATGATAACAAGGATAGCAGATTGAGTATTGTAGCCAGAGCAGCTACATATTATAGTTTGACCGGTTGGATGATTTTTAATTTCTAGGACGAAATTTTTGTAAGGTGGGTAGGATGTAAGCCCCCTGAATTTCAGGGTTTATTTTTATTTTTCTGAATGAATTGTTTTCGATAAATATATTATTATTTAATTGTTTAGATCATTAATGTACCTTTCTATGACTTTGACTTCTAGAGCGTCAGGGACACCAATCTCTGTAAACTCTCTTCATGGGTTTTGAAGTAGGCAAGATTATCTTCCTGTTGATATATCGTGTCCCACTTGAACTCGTTCCCTTGTGCTCTTTTTGTATCGCGCAAGTTCGGGTCAACTTAGACCGATTAATCATTCAATAATTATTCCCACTTTTATTTTTGATCGTCGTTTACACGTTGCCGTGGCTTTTAATTTAGGAGCACCAGACCAGTCGTTTTCTCAGAACCAACTTCTCATAAATGATCTACTCGAGACGTTCTTCACCCATGACATTCGTGTCCCACTCAGACACTCCATTTTGTGCTACATTTCTTTCGAACAACTTTCGGTTCAATTTAGGCCGATTTATTGTCTACCGTAAAACCTGATTTAAATTCCAATTTAATTTCAGGACCCGACATCGATCCAACCTAGTCGACCCAAAGTATGGACGTGGCCCACATGAAGCCTACTACCCACATGAAACTTGTGTTCCATTTATTGGAGTCCCCGTATATTATTTATTTACCCATGATTATAAATCCCGATTTTTAATTTAATTATTGCACCTGGTCCGATTTTGATCCGACCCGGTTCGACCGAACCCGAACCCATGCTCCATGTTACCCTTTCATGACTGCCCAAACGCCCCACATAATTTCCCTATTTTTCCTATTTTAAAATATCTACTTTTTCTCTCTCTACTCTACAAATATCTCATATTAATATCTCTTATATATATATACATATATATAACACTCTCTCTCTCTCTCTCTTCTATTATTTGCTACACCCCTCACTCCCCATCACCATGCAGCCGAACACCCCCCCCCCCCCTTTTCTCTCTGGCCGACATCCCCCTCTCTTCCTTTCAAATATCTCTCTCTTCCACACTATTCTCACACTCTCTTTTATATTGCACACACACACACACACACACACACACACACACACACTTACATACATATATTTCTCTCTCTCTCAACACAACACACACAACACCACCACCACAGCCCACTCTTCCCCCCTAACCGAGCACCACCTCCCTCTTCTCCTTCTCCTCTTCATCATCTTCACCATCATCATCTTCCCACAACATCACCACCACCACTACCATTAAAAACCATGCACCACCACCTCTATCACCCAAGCCACCATCACCGCCACCGTCGGCGACCGCCGTCCGCTCGGTCCCGGCCACCACCGTGGTCGGCCTAGCCCACCCCCACGCTGCAGCCTAGCACCGCAGCGGCAGCAAGTTGCAGCAGTGGCTGCACGCCACCCCCGTGCGCACATGGGCGCATGGCGCGCGCCACCGCGGCCAGCCACCGACCACCGGCGACCCTCCCACCGGCGCACGACCCCAGGCGACCTCCCCCGTTCCACCACCGTCCTCCCCGACGAGCCGAATAGGCTATTCGTGCGTTTTGAACGGAATCACGTCGGCGCACGCGAGTTTTGAACTCGAAAGTGGCACCCCGTCGCAGCAACTTCGCACGCAATTTCTGGGAGATCCGACCATTGGATCGGCGAACTCCTTGCTCCGTCGCAATCTCGGTATATACACCTTCACTCCTGTCAATTTTTGCCCGTTAATTATGTCGTTTGATACCTCAAAACTGGCCACCAAGTTGACGTTTTAAATTGAACTGTTTTTGGACAGTTTCGTGATGCCAACTTCGCGGGTTCGTATCTTCGTCGTCGCAGCTCCGTTTTGCGTGCCATCAGTTTCGGTACACAGCTGGTATAACTCTCTTCCTGCCTCCTTTAGGTTTCGTTTCATTATAAGCACGTTTGGTTGGTCGAATTCGACACAAAAGTTGGCCGTCCGAATTCTTTAATTTGCACTTGTTAAATTTCATTTTTGAACCCGGGACTCCGGATTCAATTTCTGACACCACCAGTAGACTCGTGGCGTCGTTCTGGCATATTTTCATATAAAATTTGCTTGATTTGGAAACGTGGGCCCTGGCACGTATTTCGGTGCAAAGCGGGTCCCACTTTTCGAGTCAACGGGTCACTTTGAGATCGGCTCATCGGAATCCCATTCCGGATATACCATTGAGTTCGTATCGTCATTCTGGACTCGTTGACATATAATTTGCTGAGTTTTGAAGACATTTGCTCCGGCACGTATTTCCGTGCAAACTTGATACCAAGTGTCCGCGTCAACGTATCATTTTGAGATCGGCACATCGGAATCCTATTTCGGACATACCGTTGGGTTCGTATCATCATTCTGGATTCGTGAACATATAATTTGTTAGATTTTGTAGACTTCTATCCCGACACTTTTTTTTGGTGCAAAGTGTGTCCAACGGCGGACATCATTTTGGCCCAAAATTGTCGTTTTGCCCCTGTGTCTAAATTGGACTTATGGGTAGGCTATCCTAGCTAATTTGACCGTTCTGGACACGTTGGTAATATTTATTTTATCATCCGACAACATCTGTAGATTTTGATTATGTATTATCCTTAATTTATAATTAATTAATTTTTCAGATATTGTTACTTTATGGTTTTGAATTTTTATATATAATTTAATTACTGTAAAAATCTGGGAAAAATTGTATTTAAATACTATGTTAATTTAGATAATTTACTATAATTTTTCTAGAATTTAATAAGTAATTTTGGTATTTTATAAAAATGGGAAAACAGAACTCATTTTCAGGATACATGTTTTTGCTGATTTTTAATAAATATTTATGAGGGTTTATAAATTCCAAAAAAATTAGTATAAATTTCTATAATTAACAAGGATCATTTTGGTACTTTATTTTATATAATATTGATCTTTTTGTCTATCTCAAAAATTGTTGGAACTTAGTGTACAATTTGATTTATTTATTGAATAATTACGACTTGTAATGTTTTGTGTTGTTTTGAGTTATTGTAGTATTGGACCTCACCCTACACTAGTGTAAGGCCCTAGAAAAATTAGTTTGGATAGTGTCCCTCCACATTAGACTTTTTATGCTAGGTCCCCACTTGACTAGTTTGACTAAAATGTTTGATTAGAGTTGACTTTGACCTAGAATGGCTTAGAAATCATATAGATTGTATTAGTTCTTTCGTTTACTTTCATTTTGGACAAGTCATAACTGTATTACTCTATTTTAAGACATTGTGACCCTGGTACAGACATCTGATATTACACTACTCTTTTCAGAGTATCAGGCGAGTACATTCCCTGATAGTTCTCTCATTTATTTGTCAATTACTGTATTTCAATTCTAATTAGTTCTATGTGATTCTCTGTATCAACACGTATGGATATTTCTGGATTCATGTATCGACACATACCTTACTTGCTGGCCTCTATTTCTGGAGTCATTGGTATCATTCCGAAATCATTTCTGGAATCATCATGTATTGGCCGGACTCATCTCGATTCTTTTGTCGATTTTGGATTCACTTGCTGGGCGGGGAAATATTGAGTAAGACATGTAGACATACCCCAAATCCGGAATCTCCCACAGGAATCTACTGGAAGCATAGCCATCTCTTGTCTGATCAGTGAGAGATATGCCTGATACCTACAGTCGTTTACATGTCGACCTCGACATTTTAAAACACACTGTTAGATTATAGTTGGACTCACCCTGGATTCATTGATCACTGTTGGACTCATCTTGTACCGGAAATCATCTGGTATCAGATTATATGGACTGGACTCACACTGGGATTACATTAGACTTATATTGTACTGTCTGGACTCATACATGTTATTCTAGTTCAGTTAGCTTTTATTACCGTCATCATTGCCACGATTCTTCTCTTGTTTAGTTACCTTTCTTTTCTTGTATCTTAACTGTTTCTCTATACCATCACCTGAATATAAACTACCATGTTCATCAATAAAACTGTCTATAATCGCTTTAGAGTTCTCTGTCATTTACTTGGGTTTTCTAGATGGGTTGTACTCGTTCCTGTCCTGATTGGACCTATTAAAAATATTACAAATGATAGTCCTGAGGATACATGCCCTACTTACCATGGACCTGGTCCTAGCTCCAGAAGAGGCCCCAGCGGGGAACCTTGCTTAGTTATCTTTCATGTGTTTTGAGACTTAGACTTTGGTTTGTACTTATATTTGGATACTGGACTTTGTCTCCAGTTAGATACTTGGAAGTATATTATTAAATCTGTGTTTGTTTACCTTCGCTTATAGATGCTGTGTTGTGATGAACATTTAAATATGATTTTAGAACTGTTAGTAGCTTAGATCCTTTATTGTCTATTCTTAGAACAGCTTACTACGCTTTAACAAGCGTAGGCTGGACATAGCTCGGCCCGGCCCAACAATTTGGGTATCGGGTCGTGACACATGGGGTGACAATAGGGATGATGGTGGAGCGTCAAACACCAGTCTCTAGTGCATCGATGCTCTTAAGGCAGAGCTTCAATCTTTGAGTGCCTCCATGCAGGCTCTGACTCAAGTAGTCCTTGAAATCAAAGTCGGCTTGAATCAACAGCCACCAAGGGCTCCGGTACCTAATAGTCGTGACCCAGGAACTAATGGGGAGTCTGACGCACCCCCTCAGGGTCCTCCCATGACCGATAATCATACTCTACCACGGTCATATGCGCCTCTAGTATCAGAGGATATACATGCAACCCTTAGGGAGCTGCGAGCTCGTGTCGATGATATGGACAAGCAAGAAGTGCTCCAAAAATTTGAGATTCGAGCCGTATCCTCTCGAGTGGAAAAATGTAGTTTACCCTCCTAAATACAAACCAGTCCTTAACATCGTTCGACGAAAAAAATTCTTCCTATCGATATCTGACATATTTCACATCCATGACGGGACACCTCCAGTGAGACGATGCCTTCCTTACAAAGCAGTTTATTGGAACATTACATGGTGTAGCTTACGAATGGTTATATACCCCCTGACAACTGCATCTCCTTCTTCGAAGACCTCAAGCATCTTTTTCTTTCTCGATTTTATGAAGGAGGAATGGATATGACAATGTCCTCCCTCATGGACATGCTCAAAAGAAAAAGGGGCCAGTTTGTACCTATATCGAGCGCTTTCGCCAGACGACCTTGAGATTACCACCTGGAAAACTCGAGCCTATAATGATGGACACATGACGTAAAAACATGCTGCCACCAGTTAAACTCTATAGTAACTCTACTCAATGTACTGACTGGATGATATTTATCATCATATCGAACAATGCTGAAAAGAATGCCAGGAAAGCTCGACTTTTGGGGTAAATTTCCCTACTATCGACGATAGGGAAAATCGCCCTTCAAGTAGCAACACTGTCAATAGTGGCCGAGACGGAAAAGAATAGCTGGCCTTGTCATGCCCCGATTCCAAAAATACGAAACAGAGCCACGTGGCAAGGCCAGCAAGTACCACTCCAACGATTATCCTAATTTAATGGAACCATTAGAGTAGCAGTTAAGCTGTAGAGTGCAATAATATAGAGTAAATTCCCAGAAGTCTCAAGTAACTAATCTCATCCACATGAACATGAACATAAACATAAACATAAATAATAGGAAATATGAGAATCAGTCTGCAGCCTAATAAACATATTTGCCCGAATAGACTCAAAAAGAATAACGTGAGTCTATAAATACTATACCACTAAGCAGATACAACATCAGAAAATGAAACATATAAACTACAAAAGAGTGAATACCTGCAAGGAGTACATACATAAAATGTAACGGAAGCTCAACATCAATCCAGCAAGTTCTTTGTAGTCATCCTTATTTAATCTGGTGAGAAAACTAGGTCATCAGCAGGACGCAACATGATACATAATATATAGGCCAATTGTACAACAGCAATGAAAGAGAGCAAAATATAGTAAAACTGAAGAAAATGGGTGAATATAACATAACCAACTAATATGAAAATAAAATTTAAGAACATCACTCGAATGCACGGGCTGTCACAATGTACTCCGGAGATTTGGTACGGAACTCTGGTAAATAATGATGACTCCGCAGTTACGGTAAGGAATTGTGGTAACATGAATCTTCGAAGCTCTAGGAAAGAGGCGACGGTAGCAATATCATATAGTAGCTCAAGCGCACGGTGTATGTTCTCCCCACCCATGTGACTTCACGAATCGTATCCACGAGACGCTTGGCCAGAACCTCTAGCTAGGACAATGAGTTATAATAGAAAAGGAACAGTGCATGCATATCAATGTCAACGTCCTAGAATCAAACTCGAATTTTTGTATATCAAGATGTAATCAAGTATGAAAATCCATCAGTAATTTAATATCACATGAACATGTCCTAGGGTCTGATGTATTCCGCAACGAGTTGTCGCGGTAACGCAAAATGTGAATATCTAATATCGATATCCGAAGGCACTAACGTCCATAGGCACTCGAATGTGATTCGGACGCGAAGTACCGAACGCGGCCTTAGGTGTTGCAATATATAATCAAACAGATATTAAAGCTATATAAAAACTGAAGTAAAAGTTTGGCAAAGTACACTTGCCTGGCTCTGGTTGCTGAAAAGAAAAAGCTGATCCAATGCCCACGTCAGAAAAGTCTCGGGTACCTATAGATTAATTTAAATCTAATTAATTATTTCACTAAGATTCTCTCATAGAACTGTATCATTACTCGGTTAAAAGTATAAAATATTCTAGTTACCTATGTTTGCCTACCATTGCTACTATCAATCTTATAGGTATTAATGATTCCACCTATGCTAATTCTCATACCTCCTTCTGTTTAAAAATCATATTTCATATCACACACAAATATATATATATATATATATATATATATATATATATATATATATATATATATATATATATATATTTTAAAACCCATTGTAAATAAGTTCTTCCCTCCCATATGCATGGTTGCTCCAATTGAAACTTCCACACTTGTTTTTCTCAAGCTTAACTCAATCCAGCTGTAACCTCACATACCTACTACACCATTTGGATAGGAACAAAAACTCAAAGCAACTATCTAGTAAGTTCCCATTTGTTTGTCTGCTGAAGGAAAATTCATGTAGTAGACGCTATTCTACCACACGCCAGTAGGAGTACGGTATATGCCTGTACTTGAAAATTTTCACGTACTTCTTCATGAAAAACCGCACTCTTATGGACCTACAACATCATCCTTTTCTATACATGAACAACATATATATATATATATATATATATATATATATATATATATATATATAACATTCCCGCTAAAAAAAAATATATATATATATATATATATATATATAACATTCCCGCTAGCAAAAGTATAACCCAATCATTAACAGAATATATATAACATCCTATCATCTTTAGCTAACCTACATTCCATGGTTCACATCTATCCCATTTTCACACTCCTGATCATAATTTCTCTCTACAATACAACACCACATATATAACACTAATCAATATATGCTCCTTTCCTGGGAGAACAAATAATTGCATGAGGAACTCTCAAAGCCCATTTATTATCAATATCCCAACACCTTTCTCTCCATGAACCACACACGAATATTTCCTAGAGCTCAAACTGTTACACCATGCATACAACAGAGAAGAAACTGTAGTTGGAAACATTTGCTATAGTCACATCATTCAAACGAATACTAGAACAAAAATACATCCTTCAAACGAATACTAGAACAAAAATACATTGTGATATTTTGGTTTAAGGTTTTAAGGAGATTTGGTTTAGGGATTTAGGTTAAATAGTATATAAGCCTAATTTAGCTAGAAAGATATATGTAATATTTTTCCTTTAAAAAAAGACACCTATAATATCCAAAAATATATATTTTCATATATAGCCAAGCCTTGAACCAATAATCAGGTAATTAGGATAACGATTTACAGATAAAAAATATATATTAATGATATTATAAATATATACTCTAATTAGTCTATTTATATATAAGTTTGTTCCAACTTAACATGGAATAATGGTAATTAATAGATTCTAAATAATAAAGAATAATAATTAAAAAATGGGGGGCTCACCGGCCTTGACCCTCAATATTTCTAAAGGCTTAGCATCATTAAACCAAAAGTCGGTAGAGGCAATAAGACCAAGGTAGAATTACTCCTTTAACCTAGTGGAGCTTTTCAATGTGCTTGAAGGATGATAAGCTCCAACTTCCCCCTTTCAAGCGTCCTGACGAGACGGACAAGGTGGACAATCCTAACTATTGTCACTATCACCGGTACATCCACCATCCAACACATGACTGCCACGTGTTGAAGAAACAGATCTAGCGGTTGATCGATGCCAAGGTCCTCACTCTTGACTATGAGGACAAAACAATCACTACAAAAATGGTGACCATCCAGTTTAATGATTTTTTAGGCAACATAAGCCCAAGATTGTGTAGCCCTGATTCCTTGGGCGACTGTAACTCCACCCTCTAAAATAAAAGAAATGGTCATTGCTCCTATATTATTATTTGTCTATATATTTTCCATATATTATTTTAGAAATTAAATCATTTTATGAGTTAGCCATTTATCTTGTATTGTGCCCAACGATTGTTTAAGACATTTGTTATTTAAGGCAACCTATGTATTAACCAAATGCTCTCTTAGCCACAACCTATATTCCAAGTAAGCTACAACCATCTCATCTGTTTTAGCAGGCCACTACTTGGCCCATAGCCCAATTGGGCCAAACCATTCTTCTAAAACCATTGTTCATAGCCAACTTACTATTAGAGCCAATATAATGTGCTAGGCCACACTTCATTATGCTAAAACTAGGTCAATCGACCCAATCTCTATAGCCTTTGATTAAAGCCAATTACCTAAACTCTAAACCCATTAGTGAAAGCCAGCCACTAGTTGAACTTTAAATCAATAGACCCAAATTCTAATTGACCAGGCCCATCCTAAAAGCCAAACCTATTTTGACAGAGCAAAACCTCCTTTAGGTAAAAATAAACCTAATTAGCAATAATGTTCTTCTTTCCTCTTCGAGCAGATAAGTCGATCCTTGCCGGTGTAGACGAAGCTCGTCGCGTCACTACAATCACTTCCCTGTAGATCAACCAGAGAATTTTAGAAGTCTCTTCCACCGGCTTAGCTCCTGCCAATCCTAGCCGTCGTTGTTTCCACCAACATAGTCTGTTGATCCTCCGCCGTCCGCTTCCAACGGCCCATTGACCTCGGCTCTTCTTCATCCATTCTCTTCCACGACGAAGCCCTATTGAAATTTCCCCGTTCTTCCTTTCTTCTTTCTCTTCTTTGAAATCCTCTATGCGTTCAAGCCCTAGTCTCTACCGTGGCCATAGCGATTGGCAAGCTACACCATGAAGACGAAGCGGTCGAACCATAGCTAGGCGATCACAGTATGCTCTTCGTCATCTAACCAGTGGTGAGTTCTTCTTCCTCTTCTATTCGTTGTTCTCCATTGATTCTTTTTCGATCAATTTGAGTTCATAAGTGTCGTTACTCTTCTTCGAACAGTTGCATCTCCAACGATCAATGACAGTGAAGCCTGTAAGATTTGTGATCATCTTCGCTGCTGCAATTTCTCTGACTCGTAGTTGACTCTATTTTTGTATCAGACAACCAATCGCTCCATTGAATTGGTGAGTTCCTTGCACCATTTAGTTCATATTTTTTACAACCCACATCTACTTTTCGGGAAGTGAGTGCATGTGCAAGTCCAGCCTATGCTGCAGTATCAACAGCAGAACGTTGTCTAGCCCACAATAAATAAAATGCTCATAAAATACTATTTTTATTTGCTCATTCACAACAACTAAAATCGTTTACAACACTCAATTATATTTGATTAAAAATATAATGTCTCACAAAATAGAAAAGATAGCTAAATGCATATTCAACTATCTAACTAGTCTCTAGGTTTTGGCATCCAAATACACCCGTATCTCCCCCACCACGCACAAAATATCAAGCGACTATCTAAAAATTTTGAATGGAACGAGTACAATTCATTGAGTACAGTTCCAAGTATATATTAACGACTATAAGACAATGGTTAGCCATAAATACATGATGAAAATATCAAAATAATTGTAACAGGAAACATAATTAATAGTAGACACGAAATATATGACATGTAATGAGTATAACAAGAAAATATAACTATCTATATGATTTGAAGTACTTTTTCGATATGTGATCGATCTGAGACAGTTACACCACAAGGTCTATATTATGATTAACATTAACAAGGTCTACTGTGCAGAAAATAAAATATGGGCTAAGATCTGATCACACATCTATTTAATACTTCCCCATCTCGACACAATATACAAGAAACAAGGCATGATATGTAAAGTAAATATGAAGTGCCATCGTGTAATGAGTGTGTTAAGAAATCAAATATCATATAACTAGACAATGTGACATAGTAATTAATAATATTGAAAACAAACAATAAATGTACTCGCTTGGGGTCCTTAGATGGTGAAATCGATAATCCTGTTGGGTCCAGAATAGTTCATTTGGCTAGGTGCAATATAAAGAAGTCCAAATTTTGCAAGAAAATGAGAAAATATTTGCTTAACATTTTCTTCCTTGCTCGATCGAATTTCCATTTGTTCATTATTCTTTGATTTCTGTCGAGGTTCCCTCCGTCGACTTAGCTTCGACAACGATCAAGTCGACTTGAAAAATCATGCAAAGGGTTGAATTGGACATTTAGATTGATCTATCAGGTGAGAATGATTTCAAATTTCTTAATCTTGAAGTTTGCAGGTTCATCAAATTTTTGAATGATTTTGATTTGAATGGTGATAAATCGATCGATGTATTCTATGGGATTTCTGATTTGGGACTGATTTGTGAGTGATTCATCTGTTTTTATCTTTAGAGTTTCAAACGTAGTCTAAAAATCGAATCCTTTGTTCTTGCGTATTATATGTTCGATGAAATGTCTCAACTAGTCCTGACATCGGTTCTGGATACGGGTGTGAGTGTATTGGACTCCTAGGACACAGTCTATAAACCCCCATCTTTTTCCTAATTATTTTACTACTTATTATTACTTTTATTTAATTTTTGTTATATATAATTTAGTATTAAGTCATAGGTTTTTGTTAACATTATAGGTATCAATGCTTGTATAGGGTGCATTATAAATTAGGAATTTTAGATATTTTTATATAAATTTTTAGAATTTTTATAAGCTACTTATTTCCTTTTAAGAGTAAGTATAAGAGCAGAGAGAGAGAGAGAGAGAGAAACCAAAATTTTATTGATGTATCAGGCGCAAAATGCCGAAGCCTATACAAGTAAGCGCACCCAGCGTGACAGACAAGAAAAAACAGAAAAGTGAATGAGCGCCCCATGGCGCTGCCGCAGGGCTAAAGCAGCACCTCCCAAAACTCGATCGAAGCGATGGAGCAACGATTCTAGATTTTAAGGATCTGGCGCCGTGTTTCTCTGATCAGTTGAGCTGCGTTGTATTGACGATCTTCATATCTGAATTTGTTACGGTTTTTTCATAGAACCCAGATACCAGCGGCTGTAGCGGTCTGATGGCAATGGGAGTCTCCCCAATTTGCCAGGAGATCGTTGAAGACCCCAACGCGATGTCGTTTCCTACATAGGCGGGCAAGAGCGTGCCACAGATTGGCGGCGAGGTCCCCGGAGATCAGGATATGAGCTGCCGATTCTGGTTTGTGAGAAGTACAGCAGTGACATCTGGATGCTAGGCTGAAACCTAAGCTGGTCAGTGAGTCGTCGGTCGAAAGCTTCCTACGTTGGGCTCTCCATATGAGGAATGACCACTTTAGGGGAATACAAGACTGCCAGAAGGGGGCAATCAACGTGGACGGCACTCCTTCGGCCCTAATCTCGTGCCTGGCGGACGCCATCGAGAAGACACCAGTGGCACTAGGGGTCCAACACACGGTGTCTGGTCGGTCAAAAAGCTGTGCATCCGCGGCGGCGATCACAAGGGCTGCCTCCGACCCGAGCCACTCTCTGATCTGATCCCACCTCCAACCTGACGTGCAGCACCATAGATCCAGAATCAAGCATTTCAGAGGGGCTTTAGGGGTAAGATGGAAGACCGAATCACCAATCCATCGTTCGTGGCATGGGGACGAGGAGCCGTCGCCTAGCCGGAGACGGATGAGGGGTTCGGCCAGCTGATGACCGTAGAGAATTCGTCGCCAGGAGGCAGAGGAGCGGTTGTTGGCCCCCGCCAACGCTGGGTGAGCATGAAGGAAGTATCTGGCTTTCATGAAGCACGTCCAGATAGAATTGTGTGAACGAATCTTCCACCACAGTTTCATAGAGCATGCGTCCACGATGATCCCAAATTTGGAGAAACCGAGGCCCCTTTTGTTCGTTGGTTTGGCCATCGTATCCCAGCTGGCCCAGTGGTGCTTGTCTTTACCCTCTTGATGCCCCCAAAAGAATTTAGCCAGAAGATTCTCCAGTGATGACACAACCTTCGAAGGCGGGGAGCAGATGGCCAGGGTGTAGATTAGGATGGAGGACAGAACGTGCTTGATGAGAATCATTTTACCACCCGGAGAAAGGGTGGCGTTGTGCCAGCCCTCAATCTTCTTCCTAATCTTGCTGACGAGCCCGCTGAAGATGGTGGAATTGGATCTGCGGTAAACCAATGGGCATCCCAGGTGGGTGAAGGAAGGATATGCTGTGGGGAAGGAGATGAGGCTGGTGAGGGTGGCAGAGTGGTCCTGTCCGCTTTGTGGTGGGTGTAAATGACGCTTTTGGCTAGGTTGATCTTTTGACCGGAGCATCTAGTGTATTTATCGAGTGTATTGCAGACCACCTCCACGGAGCCAACATCGCCAAAGGAGAAGATAAGGATGTCGTCTGCATATGCCAGATGGGTAATAAGGGAGCATCCCACGGTGGTGTGGAAGTGACAAAATCTGGGGATATTGGCCATGTCGTTGAGATTTCTATTGAGAGCTTTCACAGCGATGATAAATATGGTGGATGTAAGGAGGTCTCCTTATCGCACGCCATTGCTGGCTTTAAAAAAACTATCGACCTGACTGTTAATGACTGTGGAGAACCATGAAGCACTGATGGATCTGTATATGAGGTCAATCCAAGTTTCGGAGAATCCGAAAGCCCGGAGGACCCAGATTAAGAATTGCTAGTTGAGTCGGTCGTATGCCTTCTCCATATCTAGCTTGATAGCGATATTTTCCCCTCTCAACGGGAATTTCATGTAAGTAATCATCTCTTGGGCTAACATGATGTTTTCAGTGATATTTCGACCGGTGACAAATCCGCTCTTCTCCTCGGAGATGATCTTGGGGAGGATGTAGACCATCCTAGTGGCGACGATCTTGGATATAATTTTGTTGGTAATCATGCAAAGGCTGATAGGTCTGAAATCTTTGAAGGTCTCCGGGTTGTCTTTTTTGGGGATGATGATAAGGTTGGCCCGGGATATCGACTTGGGGTATTGCGCACCTTGGAAGAAGGTGATAGCGGCCTCGATCACATCGTTGTGGATAATATTCCAGTAGGACCTGAAGAATACACCCGAGAATCTGTCTGGTCCAGGCATACTGTGTTCGTCAAGGTCCCACACTGCGGACTTTACTTCTTCCGTGGAAGGAGGGATAGCCAGACGGTCATTATCCTGATCATCAATCAAAAGAGGCACCTTCGTCAGGAGGCTGTCGTCTTTGGTTACGACATCTTTGGTGAAGAGTTTGGAGTAAAAGTTGGTAGCAGCCACCTGAATGGACTGTTGGTCTTTAAGAACTGTGTCGTTCTCATCTGCTATTTGATGAAGGGATAGATGATGCCTGCGTCCCCTCACACATGCATGGAAGAACGCAGAGTTTCTGTCGCCCTCATTATCCCAGTTCAATCTGGCTTTCTGTCTCCAGAATTTCGTCTCCACTTTGAGGTGCGATTTAAGGATAGCTTTGTTGAGATGGAGTATGGCTCGGTTCTCGGGGGATCCATCAGTGGCGAAACGGATTTCAGCATGAGTGACATCGTCCTCTGCGGTCTTGATCTCCTGGAAGATGTTCCCGAATGCGAGTTTACTCCATGAGGCGAGGGCACGCTTGGTAGCCTTGAGTTTGACGGCCATTCTAATAATGGGGTCCGGGTTGGAGGCAGAGTTCCATGCGGACGCCACGATGTTGTGGAATTGAGGGTGATGTCTCCAGAGATCCAAGAATCTGAAGGGTTTTTTAATAGGGTTGTTGCTGGTGCTGACCTCGATGAGGAGGGGAGAGTGGTCCGATTTGGTGGAAGAGCATATATATATATATATATATGCAGAAAAAAAATATATATATATATATATGCAGCTGTACTGTTCCTACTGGAACAGTGCTATCAAATTCCCGAGCGGGACAACAGTCGCGCAAAGGGGGGATTAGGAGATGGATAAATCCCCACACTACAAAAAAAAAACCTTTTAATGACGGCTAAAAACTGTCATTAGTGAAGAACCATGACGCTTTTTTTTCTTAATCCAAGCGTTATGAAATCGGGTGTTATAAATGTTTTTCAAAGCGTTATAGATAATTCTTTCGAAAACGTCATTAATAGGTTGAGTTTCTGCTACGTTTTATTTTCAAAGCGTTATGGATAGTTATGTAAAACCGTTATTAATAGTTAATATGGTTTAGAAGTTAGACATTTTGAAAGCGTTATGAATGGTCATTGTATCACATTTATAACGCTCTATACTGCATGTTATACATTCCAAACACTGCTCAATTCAATTCGAAAACAACCACTTTGAACCATATTCACAAAAAAAACATTGAAATGTAATATAAAGTACCATTAATCTCCATTTCATTGTCTCAAAATAGGGTACATCAACATCTCACAGATATAGAGTACTTTATCTAGCTACATTCTATTGTCTCAAAATAGAGTACTTTAGCTATCATTCTACATTTCTCGGGCCATATACATCTTCTCAAAATATATAGAGTATCCAATATAGAGTACACTTTAGCTACATCAAAACTATCCACATGAAAACATCCTACACTTTAGCTTCAACTTAGTCATATGAAGACCTGTGTCCACAGCACATGTACCCTGCAAAAGATAAAACAAGGTTTAATAAATGTGATATAATGATGTATATATGTAACTATTGGATCTTGAATGATGTATAAGTCCTGATTAAAAACATACATTAAGATCACAATTCAACATATGTTGTGGGAAACTATTTAGTGGAGTTTCTATCAGATTCATCTATGTGTATATATATGTAACTATCAGAAAGAACTACACTAGTGAGCAAAGGTTAATTAAGGACCCAATTAGTAATAGAGCATGAACAAGAAAGATATCATAAGCTAAAAATCCTGTGCTATTTGTGTTGCATCATTGTCCTCTTTTTGTTTGTTATATGTTCGAACCAAATGACATCGAAAGATATCATAAGCGATCCTTGTTGGCTTGCCTGCATTGGAGTTGAACCAAAAACTTCAATTTTCACTAAGGTACCATTCCTCTCAAAATAAACCTTTGTATCAGAGTTCAGTATCTGTTAGCACATTATTACGAACAGATACATACATCACTATATAAAAAGATATCTACCTTAGCCATGAATTCCTCGCACTTATTCACATGATATGGGCTACAAGAGCCAGAATCTTAGAGCACAGGTGATATTTAAATAAATGGATTCTGATGCTCATAATGGCCCAATTATCAACAATAAAACGATTTTGCCTCTCCTTTTGTAGAAGATGGAAATCTAAAAATATATGGAATATAAAACACTCATATCGATCGAAAGTGCTTACAGAATCCTTGAGAATGTTTCCCTGTTCTCCTTGAGAGTCCACTGGTCCTTATTGCCTGAAGCATCGTAGTTGTAAACCATCTTTTATCATGGCACAATTCTAATATTGACATTGTTATATATGTTCAGTGTCAATAAATTGAGGTGCACAAGATGGATTTGTACTCAAACAGAAAAATATGCCACAGGATAAAGAAACAAAACAATGGATAGAAGAATCCGAGGTATTTTTCCGTTTACGAAGTAAAAGAAATTTTCATAACAAATCAATTAAGTCTATGTCAGTCATTTGTAAGCCTGTAATGTATCCGACACGTGACACTTCCTCGATACTTTGGTAAAAAGACAACAAAACTAAAGAAATTACCTTGACCCTCATGTATCCATATGATTGGCAACGAATTCGATGAATTCGCATCGGACATCATCTATTTCTTCCTGCGTGTATGTTGATTTTCCAGCCAATTTTTTTAGCTAAAAGGTCAAAAATAGTTACATTACTTTGTATAATTTCAGAAAAGTAATTAAGAATTAAATTAATGAACAACTTACCTTTGACATAATAGTAGGAGAGGGCTCTTCCATGAGATCCCGCATATATTTCATAACAAAATATTCGCATTCATAACCTCCAGATTGTTTCGGGATCTACATGAATTTGTAAGCGAATATAATGTCCATGATTATAATAAGTCATATATTAGTTTGATTACCTTGGGTAATTTACAAGTAGGACTTCTATTTGATCTTTTACCACCAATATATGTTGTGTTGAGGCCACTAGTAGAAAATAATTATATATACTAACATCAGAATATACACATTATTAAAATATTAACAATAATAATAATAATTTCACTCACGTATTGAAAAACAACTTAATATCTCCTTCCGGTTTAAAACACAGTGAGTCCAACCAGTAAACATTAAAGATAGAGAGGTCAACAACAATTAGAATCCAATGCTTCCTATATTAAAGGGAACATGAATGGAATAAAGCACATTGGTTATTGAATAGGAAAGAAAAATCTTGCTACTTGATTAAAACTTCTTACTCCTTGTAAATGAATGGAATGAAGCAAATTTGGGTTTTCTTAGCCTCTTGGAGCCTTTTTCTAATCAGATTACTTATTGCAGGCCCGGATGCATTACTCATAGAAGGGTTGAACATTATCAAAAGCACCCGAGAGTTTGAAAATTTATCAGGCAAAAAACTAAAGCCAAAAGAATAGTTAAATATGGTGTCAATCTCAAAATCAAAATTCCAGAATATAAATTTCATATTTCTTACCTCATGTAGGCAACAACATGATTCACATCTAGCCATTGCATCCTACATACCTCCAGCAAAACGATTTTAGAAAGATAACAAGATGGATTAAAGCTTCCGAACATTCCTTTCTCTAATGGTATTTTAAGATGAGGGTCGGTATCCTTAATGGTTTCTACCATCTCTCCGAAAGTGTCATTATCTCCCTACCACAGCCAGCAACCTTCAAAGGTTGAACATTGTCAGATTCAATTGGTTTAGTACTTACCTGTTGCATATTGAATTTTTTTAGACAATTTCATAAAGATATTGATACTAGCATTAAATAATATTACCTCAAGACCACCAACAATAAACTCTTTGTGCCAAGCTACTAAAGGCCAAATTTATTTTTAACAACTTTCATTTCTCCATGAAGTGGCACGGGAAGGCTCATAGTAGGTTGAAGGGCTTTCATAATTGAAACCCTAACATTATTTTCTCCTAATTCAATATTATGAATTTTCTAATTTGGTCCACACCCTTCAAAGACAATTCCCTAGGCAACAATATTTTCTTTTGTGCCCACTGCTAGCTTACATTTGGTTCCCTAAACAAAATAAGAAACAATTATTTCTGGATATAATTACTACATGTTATAAGTTGTTGAATAAAGATTATGTATTGAATATATGTACTTACCATGCCAATGTTCGATGTAGGATATGGTATATCTTTTGCTCGCTTAACTTTCTATTCTGTTTCACCTTTGCAAAGAAGATAGAAGATAAAAAAGCATATTAGAATAAACATATTAGAGAAAAATAGAAGAAGAAAAGCTTATTAGACGAAATAGAACTAATTGTAATAAGCATTACCTTAGAACCATATGATGGACTCTTGTTTCCGAGACTCGTGTTCATTTTTACAAGACATTATATATTTCCTATTACCACTTCCTTTGGTATTGGAAGCAACCTTCTCAGATGTTTGTGAAGCTCCTTGGGCTTGAAATTCTTTTAACATGATCTCCAATTCTTGTCTCCGTTTACGCTCCTCTTTCAATTGGGACTTGAGTAGTTCATTTTGTTTTTTAACTCCCCATTTTGGAAGCTTGAAATAGGTCGTTGGTGTCGGTCCTAATCCCAAACCCCGAATACGTTCCGAATGCTCGGGAGTGCCTAACGCCAAGGTTAGAATATTCGAAGCTCCTTCGGTCACCAAACTCCCATCTTCCTTTTGTTTGATGTATTCCTCCTATAAAAAGTGCAAGGTTTTAGAAATATAACCATGTTGATAAGCAGGATTCCTCTTAATAGACTGGATGATATATACTCACCACTTTCATAGCTACGTCCTTGGTCCCATCGTCAGTAAATGTACCGTCCTTACTAACTCATGCTTTTGTTTCTGTCATCTATAAATTTTTCCTCCAACTGTCGTTGCTGTTTTGAAAGAAAAAACTACGTTATAATAATATATATGTCCACATGTAAATCATGTTAACTGATATACAAATATGCATTACCAACTTCTCTTTAAGACCGATATATCCCTTCCTGCTTAAACGATGAGAAAACTTGCCCTTGGCACTCCGTGCACTTTGCTCCTTGCTTATTTTCTTATGATTACAACACATGAAGGTAGAGAAGAAATAAGATTTATATAGTAGGGACCTAGTCATCCTTGTCATGCATAAAAAATAATTTTGACAAGTTAACCTTAAAATTTATAGACAGTCTGCTTTTGATGAATTCCTCCCAAAACAGATTGTTTCAAGATCCCTGAGTACTTTGGTGGAGGGTGCTTGAGAAGCTCAAGATTGCCCTCATTTGGATAAATCCAATGCTTGGTGAGTTGACCTTTGAATGCCCTCCAACTCCGAGCCATGGATGCTAATACAAAGGCACTATTTGGATCCAAGTCAAATTTGGCCTACAACAGAAAATAAATATTCAGAATCTATACATGAGTGCATAACATAGTGCATAACATGTAAAGCATTCCAGTCTGAATAAGTTCAGACTTGAATTCAAGCATTCAATGGTGTAGTGAACAAGTGAATTCAAGTTTGAACTTAGTTCACTTATCTGAACTTGATGTCCAGACCTGAGCTCTCTACGTGCAGGCAATGCATATATGCAAGAGGGAATCTGCAGTGCATGACATTAAGTGCACTTCTCAAAAAGAAATATAATATTCCAACCCCTGGGCGCAAGCACCAAATTAATTCATAAAAAAAAGCAAGATCATCCAAAAGTTATAGCCTTTGAAGAATTTTGGTGGACATCACTTCTTGTTAAGCAAAAGAAAATAAGGTAATCTCTGTCATGTGTCAAGTATGAACCTTTTTATATAATAAATAGATGGAGGTATCTTAGAATTCAGATACCAAGAGTCACAACAAAATTCACTTATCCATATGTTGCTGCAACCAAGGGACTGAGCTTTCATGGTAAGCTGAACTGAATGGCAATCCACTTATCCATATGTGGACTAAACCAATATCAAACCACAGATACCAAGAGTCACCACAAAATTCGTTACAAGAACATTCAAACTGAAACCAAAGGGTAGTAATCTCTACTCCTAACACACATTACTATCAATGTACATACCTGAATATGGAAGAGGAAGAAGCATATATATGTTTTACCTGAAAAGGAAGAAGCATATGTTTTTCCTGAATAGCAGTCCATAAGCTCTTTTAAACTGATTCTGGCACTTTATGCCAATTTGGATAAGTTATTTTTACTAAGGACTTTACTGTGATGCCGCATTAAGTTGCCAAATTAATTTTCCTTCACCAATTGGTTGCCCAACATCGTTATAAATGATCTTTCCTCTCTGCATTCTCTATGATTTTGCTGACTTTTTGGATTTTGATGCTCCTCTACCTTTTTTTTGACTACAATTTTGTTCCCAGGAATCCTCACTGTGCTTTGTAGCCTGTAACAAATTAATGGCATGATTAGATTCATATTAATCTTGCTAAAATGTGCTTGAAATAACATGAAACATAAAATAGCCTGAAACAGATTATAGCCTGAAAAATACTATAGCCTGAAACAGAATATAGCCTGAAATGTGCCTGAAATATAGCCTGAAACAGAATATAACCGAGTAAGTGATTGTAACTTGAAAGTTTCATTTCAAGCAGAATGCGGAGAAGATTGATTCCAGAATGGCCAATGTGAAGTAGATATGGCCAATAAATTCAGACTCATGAAGTGGAGAAGGTTGATTCTAGAATATAACTTTAATTGCTAGAGTTAAAAAAGAAGAAGAACAGGACATAGGAATAGTTCATTTGGTTATTACAAAATAGAAAATGGTTTACAATTCCCTATATGTGCATACGGGTATCAAAGGTAACAAGATGTCAAAATATGTAAGAATATATATTGAGAAAGTCTATATGAATCATCTATATAACTAAAAAAGAGGTCAAATAAACCTAAAAAAGAGTTGGTCAACGCTCACATCCAACATGACCGATATCATTTAATCTAAAGATGTATAGTCAAACAATTACAAATTGATGTCAAAGATCCATCCCACCCTCAATGCATGAGCAACGTGCACACTGTAAAAAATAAGTTGTATTATAAGGACTTGATTTAAAGACAATATGACATGGCACATTCACAGACACGGTACCAATTTCTGCGTGACTTGGAGTAATTTTAAGTGTAAAATGTCGTGTTCAACATGTGTCATATACGACGTTACAGGGACATTGATCTCTTTTTTGTCTATGATTTCTAGAAATTAGGGCAATTGAAAAGAACGTGTCTCCATGAATCAAAACAAACCTTGCTACCCGAACGTGTCTCCATGAAGTTCAACTTGTAAGTATTCGTCCGAAAGCAATGGAATTAACACCCTTCCACACTGCAAGAACCAACAAAGAAAAAAACAAGAAGATGAACCAATACGCGGACAAAGAAAATGCCACACAAATTAGTAAAAAAAAGAAAATTCATTCAAAGATTTCCAAACATGCATTCAAAGATTTCAGCCATCTTTTGAAAACTAGAAAATTAAAAATAGGTCAAAAATTAGGGCATTTTACTAAAATCATGTCGAGACAGAATTTAGGGCATAAAATAATAATCGAGACATAATTTAGGACAAACCTTGGGGAGCGGGAGACGGGCTTAGAAGAGTTGGGGAGCGGGGAGCGGGCTGAGCGGAGTTCGGGAGCGGGAAGCGGACTGAGGGGAGTTCGGGAGCGGGAAGCGGGTTGAAGGGAGTTCAGGAGCGGAAGAAGAAGAGAGAAGGAGAAAGAGAGAAGGTGAAGGGGTTCAGAATTTTCCTTAAGTGCGGGAGTAAGTGCGGGAGAGTCGAGGTTTCGACTTAAAATTTGGTATTTTTTTCATAACGCTCGTATCACTGAGAGACAATCAATAACATTTATATAGAAAACCCTCATATAATATAGTCTTGCTGAACTTTGATGACGCTTCTTTATCAGCCGTCATAAAATCCACTTATCAAGCGTCATTAATAGGTCTTTTTGTTGTAGTGCCACCAAATCTTTAGCTAATTATTAGCAAATCTTCATAACCCTTATCCTAATCCCCTATGAATTTGACTTAAATATAAAGTCCAAACTTGCTATGGATCGGATTAAGATCCAACCCAAAGGCAATCAAAATCACGCGGATATAAGAAAAGTGGAGAAGTCCTCTTCAATACTTCCGAGGAAACATCATTCCAACCCAAATTTCTGAACCCAGAGTATCCTTGACACCCTCACGCTCCTGCCCGGCCATCTACACACCGTACACGACTATCGTGCCGCTGGAAAGACCCCAAAACCCGTGAAGAACAGAGCATACTCTGTTCTGACTCAGCCACAAGGTATGCATATTCGTCGCCCTCCCTTTCTTTCAGTGTGTAGCCAAATCATGAACCAAGTTGTTCGTAGTAAGAATAACATATAGGTCTACAAGACCTATCAAATAGATTAATTTTATATGCACCCAATCTCCTAAAATTTTGTCTAAAGATCGACGAAAAACTGGTTCCACAACACCTGAACACAACGGCTTCGAGCCTATTTTGGAAGGCCAAAAATTCTCTACGTATTAACGATTTTCAAAATCCAATTTATGGTAGTTACAGATAACAAATAGGAGGTGAACACCCTTCTGGAAGATTTATTTTCCATCCAATATACATCAAGTTATTCGCCTCCAAAAATTAAGGGAAATCAGTTTTAAAAACATTGAAATTTTTTAGAAACCACCCGATATGGCGTGCTCTCCAACAAACCGGGAGATATGGTCACACACTATATGCATCGAAATATTCATATGGATATTACCGACGTATGGGAACTGACGGGACTCGATTCCATTGCGGGTGCGCGACGAAATCAATGCGTATCCGTCAAGATACCCCCATATCGACGTTTTGCAAACTTGACCATAACTTCGTACACGTTCGTCGAATCAACACGAAACTTGTACCAACAGAACCGAATCAAAATTTGGTCCTATATGTCAAGTTTGGTCCGATTCTGAAAAGGTTGATCGGAACGCCAAAATTGGCATGCCCGTAACCCGATCCAACGGGTGATTTTGTGCACGGCTCATCGGAATCCAAAATTGGACATACCGTTGGGTTCGTCTCCTCAAATCGGATCCGTAGATATATAGTTTGACGACTTTAGGGACCATAGACTTTGGCATGTATTTCGGTGCAAAGTGGGTCCAACGGCGAACATCGCTTTGATCCGAAATTACGATTTTGCTCCTGTTCCAAAATTTAACTTTCGGACCGGTATTTCCTAGAGATATCTTTTATACCAAAAACATTTTTGGTGCTGCCGCTTGCGACTGTTGGATTGCCTTTCTCGAACCACAGGCAAGTATACCTTGCCATAGATTCTGATTGTGCTCATTTATTTCAGTATATTTATTATGCATATTTCTTTCTCTTATTTGTCATCTTGTTTATATTGTGCGTCCAAGTCACACTTGGGTGCGGACGAATAGATTTAGTCATTTTTGTTATTTTATACTTAATTATGCATGTCGACCTAGTGTAGACGACCACCTTATGAGTGTAGGATATTTTCATATCCCCTATGGACTTGACACATGTGTATCACGAGATGAGTGAGTTCATATAGGACACGGACCTGCCTACTTGACTGGCCATCGATACGTAAGGGTCGTACAACAGTAGGAGGTAACTGCTATTAGTGTGTCGAGTTAGAAGTCGTAGCAGTTGCCAACAAGACAAGTTATGGATACATCTTGGACAGAAGCATTGGGGGGAGGGGACAGCTACTAATGTAAGGGGCTTTATTTACTTTTTATATACATTTGAGGGCCAATAGTGACTCGTATGAGTGCTACTATCTACCTCTGGCCGATAGTGACTCGGATGAGCGTACTTTCTGCCATTCTTTATTTACTCTGCTGATCCTACAGCCCCTGCATAGAACGTTGTCCTCAAAGTACATCTCACGTAGACGATTAGGAGATCCTGTAGTGTCATAGTTGCATGTTTACAATTAGTTATTTCAACATATTTTTCTGTATCTTGTTAAGTCCCTCTGAGGACCTGGTGATCTCTCCAGGATTAGACGAGCAGGACTATCCCCAGGAGTACGGAGAAGCTTAGGATCCTTCTTACGTCAGTGACGAGGCATCCGCTGTTACTTAGTTTTCTTTTTTATTATCTGAGACTATGTAGTGGACATCTTTTTATCCACATCTTTCTATTTTCAGGAGGTTGGACTCCATTTAGTTGAGACTATTTTTCATAGTTTTTGAAGTGGGTATGTCCACCCGGCTATCTCTTGGCTTCTTTATTATTGAGACTTATTATTCATTCTGTATTGAGCTGTGGATGAGATAGTTATTTATATTATGGCTTATCATGTTATTATTTACAGCTTATGTACAAATACGAGGATACTACATATTGGTGTATTCTTCGTATATGTGCAGCTGGCATGCTGAAGTACTTAGTCCTATGTATTATGGGACTGGGGCATTACATATTTTTGTGGTAGCCCTATGGGTCAAATAATTTTGGGATACATGACTGTGCCCAACAAGCCTGCATATAGGAGTAAGATATAGAATCTCATCCACTGATTAATACCTTTCTTGATCTCTTCTCAACTTCTCGCTTGACTGCTTGATTATATCCAGTTTGATTTTGTTCTAACCGAAACTCTAATTTTGTGCCAATATAGGATAAATCTTCGTAGTGGACGCGCTACTCCTCTCACTATTACTGATGGGAACACCACTGCTCAAGAAGGACCAGTGGGTCTACCACTCGTCCCCGACCACTCCAGCACCATCCAGACTAGCCTTGCAGCCTGTGATGACACCACCCACTACTCAACAGCAAGCCCCGACACCCCCATTAGGACAGACAGGCCCTAAAAACCCTGCAGCTCAAGAAGAGTACCTACCACCTCCGCCACCCTATCCACCTCAGTTTCTACCACAAATTCTACCACCATATCCACCACCATATCTACCATAGCAGCCTCCACAGTATCCACCACCATATCCACCCAGTATCCTTCCCAGTATCTACCTCAGTATCCTCCATCATACCACCACAGTATCTCCTTTCATATCCTTCATATCCTCGACAGTACGGGCGTCAGGGTGTCCCACAGTTTATTCTCCAGATGCTATATACCCTCACAGCAGCCCATGCCTCAGACTGGTGGGACTACTACAGACCAGATCCTTCCGGGCTTAGTACAGGTCCAGATGCAACAAACAAGACCATTAGGAGGAGTTTGGAGACAGCACTGACCCGACCATCCCAAGCCTCCGTGGGTACTATCGAAGGGTTCTGCAACATGAATCTTCCACACTTCAAAGGCACTAAAGACGTCATCAAAATTACCAATTGCCGGTTAAGATAGAAAATCTCTTGAATGCTTCAGAGTTATCCGTATATCTATGGATGATGGCAGTGAAGTTACACTTGAAAGGAAATGCTTACGATTGGTGGCCGCAGAGGAAGG
>JANAVB010014389.1:0-29577 GCA_029216955.1 Iris pallida
TATAATTTGTAACAAATAAGGTACAAATGCTCCTATAATGGCAAAAATGAGCATCAAGGGATTCTAACTGAAATATGGGATAAAATACGCGTATAATGATAAAAATAAGTATTTGATGGATAATTATAATTGAGTTATGGCATAAAAGGCGTAAGTGAACGAGTTTTTTTTTTGGGTGATTCTAACCGACCTATATGAAATGGACGTAGAATGGTGAAAATGAGTATAGATAGGTTGTTCTATTCTATTCAAATATGGTGTAGACGGCGTAGACTATGAAACCGGTGTAGATGCACGTTCTAACCGAAATGTGGTAAAAAAAAAGTGGTATAGATTTATGGAAACGAGTTTAGAAATGCAATTTTGAAATAAATGTACGATTCTAGTTGAAATTTGGCATAAATGCGAGTACAATAATGAAAATGAGTATTAACGTGCAATTTACATTGAGTTATGGTACAAATTAGGCGTGGAATGGTGAAAACGAGTTTGGTGGGTGATTGTAACAATATATTGTAAAAATGGACGTAGAATGGTGAAAACGAGTATAGATGGGTTTTCTATTCAAAATATGGTATAAATTGGGATAGATTGGTAAAATCTAGTGTAGATATCGTGATTCTAACCAAAACGTGGTTAAAAAGTGGCGTAGATTTTGTGGAAACGAGTATAGAAATATATTTCAATCGAAGTAAGGTTTAAAATGCTCGTAAAGAATGGTAAAACGAGTATTAATGTGTGGCTATTGAAATATGGTACCGACGAGCATACAAAGATGCAAACGAGTATTAGACGGGTAACTATAAATAAAATATGATATAAAATAGGCCTAGATGGTAAAAACGAGTATCTGTGGTTGATTATAGCTAAAATATTTTTGGTAGACTAAGAATGTGAAAACAGTACAGATAGGTGGTTCTGATCGAATATTGTGTAAATGGGGGTAGATTGGTAAAAAAGAGAGCAAGCGTGATTACAATCGAATATGTAAAAATCACGTAGATTTGTGAAACAGTATAAGAACTATAATTTCTAACCGAAAAGGGTATCAATTCTCGTAGAACGGTGAAAATGAGTATAATAAGTCATTCTAATCGAAATATGGTATAAAATGCGCGTACAATGATGAAGAAGAGTATTAGCTGGTGATTATAATTGTAATTGTGGTATGGTGCGTGGAATGGTGAATACTAGTATTGATCGGTGATTCTAAGCAAACTATGGTGAAAATGGATGTAGAATGGAAAACGAGTATAGATGGGTGGTTCTAATCAAAATATGGTGTAATTACGCGTAGATTGGTGAAACCGAGTGTATATACGTAATTCTAACCGAATATGGTAAAAAAAAAGTAGCATAATTAGTGAAAACGAGTATAAAAATATAATTTGTAACCAAATAATGTATAAAATGCCCCTATAATGGCGAAAATGAGCATCAATAAGGGATTCTAACTGAAATATGGGATAAAATAACGCTAGAATGATAAAAAATGAGTATTTGATGGGAATTATAATTGAATTAGGCATAAAAGGCGTGGCTGGTGAAACGAGTTTTTTTTGGTGATTTCTAACCGACCTATATTGAAAATGGACGTAGAATGGTGAAACGTATAGATTGGTTTGTTCTAATTCAAATATGGTGTAGAACAGGCGTAGACTAGTGAAACCGAGTGTAGATACGCGATTCTAACCAAAATAGATAAAAAAGTGGCGTAGATTTGTGGAAACGAGTATAGAAATATAATTTAGAAATAAATGTGCGATTCAGTTGAAATTTGGCATAAAATGCAGTACAATATGAAATGAGTATTAAACGACAATTTACATTTAGTTATGGTACAAAGTAGGCGTGGAATGGTGAAAACAAGTTTGTGGGTGATTGGAACTGATATATTGTAAAAATGGACGTAGAATGGTGAAAACGAGTATATATGGTGATTCTATGCGAAATATGGTATAGAATTGGCGTAGATTGGTAAAATCTAGTGTTGATGCATGATTCTAACCGAAACGTGGTAAAAAAGAGGCCATAGATTTGTGGAACGAGTATGAAATGTAATTTCAAATCGAAGTAAGGTTTAAATTGCTCGTAGAATGTAAAACCTTATTAATGTGTTCTTGTTGAAATATGGTACCGAACGAGCATACAAAAGATGCAAACGAGTATTAGACTGGTAACCTGTAACTAAAATATGATATAAAATAAGGCCTAGAATGGTGAAAACGAGTATCTGGGTGATTATAACTGAAATATGCTTTTGGTAGGCTAAGATGGTGAAAACGAGTATAGATAGGTGGTTCTGATCGAAATATGGTGTGACGGGGGTAGATTGGTGAAAAACAGTGTAGATGCCTGATATAACTGAAATATGGTTAAAAAATTACGTAGATTGTGTAAACGAGTATAGAAATGTAATTTCTAACCGAAAAGGTATCAAATTCTCGTAGAACGTGAGAAAATAAGTATAAATGAGTCATTCTATTGAAATATAGTATAAAATGTGCGTACATGATGAAGAGAGTATTAGATGGGTGATTATAATTGAATTGTGGTATAGTGCGTGGAAGGTGAATACGAGTTTGATCGGTGATTCTAAGCAACTATGGTGAAAATGGAAATAGTATGGAGAAAATGAGTATAGATGGGTGGTTCTAATCAAAATATGGTGAAAATTAGGCGTAGATTGGTAAAAAAAAAAGTGGCGTAGATTTGTGGAAACAATATAAATGTAATTTCAATCAAAGAATGTTTAAAATGCTCGTAATGGTAAAACCGAGTATTAATGTGGGTTCTTGTTGAAATGATTCCGAACGAGCATACAAAGATGCAAACGTTATTAGATGGATAACTATAACTGAAATATGATAAAAATGGCCTAGAATGGTGAAAACGAGTATCTGTGGGTGATTATAACCGAATATGCTTTTGGTAGGCTAAAATGGTGAAAACGAGTATAGATAGGTGGTTCTGATTGAAATATGGTGTGAATGGGGGTAGATTGGTGAAAAGAGTGAAAATGTATGATTATAACCAACATATGGTAAAAAAAATTGCTAGATTTGTGGAAACGAGTATAAAATATAATTTGTAACCGAAAAAAGGTATCAATTCTCGTAGAACGGTGAAAATTAGTGAAAATGAGTCATTCTAATTGAATATGGTATCAATGCGCGTACAATGACGAAGAGTATTAGATGTTGATTATAATTGAATTGTGGTATACTGCGTGAATGGTGAATACGAGTATTGATCGGTGATTTTAAGCAAACTACGATAAAAATGGATGTAGAATGTGAAAACGAGTATAGATGGTGGTTCTAATCAAAATATGGTGTAAATTACGCGTAGATTGGTGAAACCGAGTGTACATGCGTGATTCTACCAAAATATGGTAAAAAAAGGTAGCATAGATTAGCGAAATAAGGTATAAAAATGCTCCTATAATGGCAAAATTGAGCATCAATAAGGGATTCTAACTGAAATATGGAATAAAATGCGCGTAGAATGATAAAAATGTGTATTCGATGGGTAATTATAATTGAGTTATGGCAAAAAATAGGCGTGGAATGGTGAAACGAGTTTTTTGTGGTGATTTTAAAACAACTTATAGTGAAAATGGACGTAGAATGGTGAAAACGAGTATAGATAGTTGTTCTATTCATAATATGGTATAGAACGGGTAGACTAGTGAAACCGTGTGTAATGCACGATTCTAACCGAAATGTGGTAAAAAAAAGTGGCATAGATTTGTGAAACGATTATAGAAATATAATTTAGAAATAAATGTGCGATTCTAGTTGAAATTTGGCATAAAATGCGAGTACAATGATAAAAATGAGTATTAACGGGCAATTTGCTTTGAGTTATGTACAAAGTAGGTGGAATGGTAAAACGAGTTGGTGGGTGATTGTAACTGATATATTGTAAAAATGGACGTAGAATGGTGAAAACGAGTATGATGGTGGTTCTATTCGAAATATGGTGTAGAATTGGGTAGATTGGTAAAATCTAGTGTAGATGCGTGATTCTAACCAAAACGTGGTTAAAAAGTGGCGTAGATTTGTGGAAACGAGTATAGAAATGTAATTTCAAATCAAGTAAGGTTTAAAATGCTCGTAGAATGGTAAAACGAGTATTAATGTGTGTTCTTGTTGAAATATGGTTCCGAACGGGCATACAAAGATGCAAACGAGTATTAGACGGGGTAACTATAACTAAAAAATGATATAAATAGGCCTAGAATGGTGAAAACGAGTATCTGTGGGAGATTATAACTAATATGCTTTTGGTAGGCTAAAAATAGTGAAAACGAGTATAGATAGGTGGTTCTGATCGAAATATGGTGTGAAGTGGGGGTAGATTGGTGAAAAAGAGTATAGATGCATGATTATAACCGAAATTTGGTAAAAAAAATTGCGTAGATTTGTGGAAACGAGTATAGAAATATAATTTCTAACCGAAAAAGGTATCAAATTCTCATAGAACGGTGAAAATGAGTATAAATGAGTCATTCTAATTGAAATATGATATAAAATGCGCGTACAATGATGAAGAATAGTATTAGATAGTATTAGATGGGTGATTATAATTGAATTGTGGTATAGTGCGTGGAATGGTGAATACGAGTATTAATCGGTGATTCTAAGCAAACTATGGTAAAATGGATGTAGTAGGGTGAAAACGAGTATAGATGGGTGGCTCTAATCAAATATGGTGTAAATTAGGCGTAGATTGGTAAAAAAAAGTGGCGTAGATTTGTGGAAACGAATATAGAAATGTAATTTAGAAATAAAATTATAGTTGAAATTTGGTATAAATGCAAGTACAATGATGGAAATGAGTATTAACGGGCAATTTGCATTGAATTATGGTACAAAGTAGGCGTGGAATGGTGAGGTGGGTGATTGTAACTGATATATTGTAAAAATGGACGTAGAATGGTAAAACGAGTACAGATGGGTGGTTCTATTCGAAATATGGTGTAGAACTGGGGTAGAAAATCTAGTCTAGATGCGTGATTCTAACCGAAACAGATTAAAAAGCGGCGTTGATTTGTGGAAACGAGTATAGAAATGTAATTTCAAATCAAAGTAAGGTTTAAAATGCTCGTAGAATGGTAAAATCGAGTATTAATGTGTGGTTCTTGTTGAAATACGGTTCCGAACGAGCATACAAAGATGCAAACGAGTATTAGTCGGGTAACTATAACTGAAATATGATATAAAATAGGCCTAGAATGGTGAAACGAATATCTGTGGGTGATTATAACCGAAATATGCTTTTGGTAGGCTAAGAATGGTGAAAATGGATATAGATAGGTGGTTTTGATTGAAATATGGTGTGAAGTGGGGGTAGATTGGTGAAAAGAATGAAAATGTATGATTATAACCGAAATATGGTAAAAAAAATTACGTAGATTTGTGGAAACGAGTATAGAAATATAATTTGTAACTCGAAAAATGGTATCAAATTCTCGTAGAACAGTGAAAATAAGTGTAAATGAGTCATTCTAATTAAAATATGGTATCAAATGCGCGTACAATGATGAAGAAGAGTATTAAATGGGTGATTATAATTGAATTGTGGTATAGTGTGTGGAATGGTGAATACGAGTATTGATCTGTAATTTTAAGCTAACTATGGTAAAAATAGATGTAGAATGGTGAAAACGAGTATAGATGGGTGGTTCTAATCAAAATATGGTGTAAATTATGCGTAGATTGGTGAAACCGAGTATAGAAATATAATTTGTAACAAAAATAAGGTACAAAGTGCTCCTATAATGGCAAAAATGAGCATCAATAGGGATTCTAACTGAAATATGGGATAAAATACGCGTAGAATGATAAAAATAAGTATTTGATGGGTAATTATAATTGAGTTATGGCATAAAATAGGCGTGTAATGGTGAAACAAGTTTTTTTTGGGTGATTCTAACCGACCTATAGTGAAAATGGACGTAGAATGGTGAAAATGAGTATAGATAGGTTATTCTATTCAAAATATGGTGTAGAACGGGCGTAGACTAGTGAAACCGAGTGTAGATGCGCGATTCTAACCGAAATGTGGTAAAAAAAAAGTGGCATAGATTTGTGGAAACGAGTTTAGAAATGCAATTTTGAAATAAATATGCGATTCTAGTTGAAATTTGGCATAAAATGCGAGTACAATGATGAAAATGAGTATTAACGTGCAATTTGCATTGAGTTATGGTACAAATTAGGCGTGGAATGGTGAAAACGAGTTTGGTGGGTGATTGTAACAGATATATTGTAAAAATGGACGTACAATGGTGAAAACGAGTATAGATGGGTGGTTCTATTCGAAATATGGTATAAAATTGGGATAGATTGGTAAAATCTAGTGTAGATGCGTGATTCTAACCAAAACGTGGTTAAAAAGTGGCGTAGATTTGTGGAAACGAGTATAGAAATATAATTTCAAATCGAAGTAAGGTTTAAAATGCTCGTAGAATGGTAAAAACGAGTATTAATGTGTGGCTCTTATTGAAATATGGTACCGAACGAGCATACAAAGATGCAAACGAGTATTAAACGGGTAATTATAAATAAAATATGATATAAAATAGGCCTAGAATGGTGGAAAACGAGTATCTGTGGGTGATTATAGCTAAAATATGTTTTTTGGTAGACTAACAATGGTGAAAACGAGTATAGATAGGTGGTTCTGATCGAAATATGGTGTGAAGTGGGGGTAGATTGGTAAAAAAGAGTGTAGATGCGTGATTATAATCGAAATATGGTAAAAAAAAATCGCGTAGATTTGTGGAAACGAGTATAGAAATATAATTTCTAACCAAAAGGTATCAAATTCTCGTAGAACGATGAAAATGAGTATAAATAAGTCATTCTAATCAAAATATGGTATAAAATGCGCGTACAATAATGAAGAAGAGTATTAGATGGGTGATTATAATTGAATTGTGGTATAGTGCGTGGAATGGTGAATACGAGTATTGATCGGTGATTCTAAGCAAACTATGGTGAAAATGGATGTAGAATGGTGAAAAAGAGTATAGATGGGTGGTTCTAATCAAAATATGGTGTAAATTACGCGTAGATTGGTGAAACCGAGTGTACATGCGTAATTCTAACCAAAATATGGTAAAAAAGTAGCATAGATTAGTGAAAACGAGTATAGAAATATAATTTGTAACCAAAATAAGGTATAAAATGCCCCTATAATGGCGAAAATGAGCATCAATAAGGGATTCTAACTGAAATATGGGATAAAATACGCGTAGAATGATAAAAATGAGTATTTGATGGGAAATTATAATTGAATTATGGCTTAAAATAGGCGTGGAATGGTGAAACGAGTTTTTTTGGGTGATTCTAACCGACCTATATTGAAAATGGACGTAGAATGGTGAAAACGAGTATAGATTGGTTGTTCTATTCAAAATATGGTGTAGAACGGGCGTAGACTAGTGAAACCGAGTGTAGATACGCAATTCTAACCGAAATATGATAAAAAAGTGGCGTAGATTTATGGAAACGAGTATAGAAATATAATTTAGAAATAAATGTGTGATTCTAGTTGAAATTTGGCATAAAATGCGAGTACAATGATGAAAATGAGTATTAACGGGCAATTTGCATTTAGTTATGGTACAAAGTAGGCGTGGAATGGTGAAAACGAGTTTGGTGGGTGATTGGAACTGATATATTGTAAAAATGGACGTAGAATGGTGAAAACGAGTATAGATGGGTGATTCTATGCGAAATATGGTGTAGAATTGGCGTAGATTGGTAAAATCTAGTGTTGATGCATGATTCTAACCGAAACGTGGTTAAAAAGAGGCATAGATTTGTGGAAACGAGTATAGAAATGTAATTTCAAATCGAAGTAAGGTTTAAATTGCTCGTAGAATGGTAAAACCGATTATTAATGTGTTCTTGTTGAAATATGGTGCCGAACGAGCATACAAAGATGCAAACGAGTATTAGACTGGTAACTGTAACTGAAATATGATATAAAATAGGCCTAGAATGGTGAAAACGAGTATCTGTGGTTGATTATCACTGAAATATGCTTTTGGTAGGCTAAGAATGGTGAAAACGAGTATAGATAGGTGGTTCTGATCGAAATATGGTGTGAAGCGGGGGGTAGATTGGTGAAAAACAGTATAGATGCCTGATTATAACTGAAATATGGTTAAAAAATTACGTAGATTTGTGTAAACGAGTATAGAAATGTAATTTCTAACCGAAAAAGGTATCAAATTCTCGTAGAACGGAGAAAATAAGTATAAATGAGTCATTCTAATTGAAATATGGTATAAAATGTGCGTACAATGATGAAGAAGAGTATTAGATGGGTGATTATAATTGAATTGTGGTATAGTGCGTGGAATGGTGAATACGAGTATTGATCGGTGATTCTAAGCAAACTATAGTGAAAGTGGAAATAGTATGGAGGAAAACGAGTATAGATGGGTGGTTCTAATCAAAATATGGTAAAAATTAGGCGTAGATTGGTAAAAAAAAAGTGGCGTAGATTTGTGGAAACAAGTATAGAAATGTAATTTCAAATCAAAGTATGGTTTAAAATGCTCGTAGAGTGGTAAAACCGAGTATTAATGTGTGGTTCTTGTTGAAATATGGTTCCGAACGAGCATACAAAGATGCAAACGATTATTAGATGGGTAACTATAACTGAAATATGATATAAAATAGGCCTAGAATGGTGAAAACGAGTATCTGTGGGTGATTATAACCGAAATATGCTTTTGGTAGGCTAAGAATGGTGAAAACGAGTATAGATAGGTGGTTCTGATTGAAATATGGTGTGAAGTGGGGGTAGATTGGTGAAAAGAGTAAAAATGCATGATTATAACCGACATATGGTAAAAAAATTGCGTAGATTTGTGGAAACGAGTATAGAAATATAATTTGTAACCGAAAAAAGGTATCAAATTCTCGTAGAACGGTGACAATGAGTGAAAATGAGTCATTCTAATTGAAATATGGTATCAAATGCGCGTACAATGACGAAGAAGAGTATTAGATGTGTGATTATAATTGAATTGTGGTATACTGCGTGGAATGGTGAATACGAGTATTGATCGGTGATTTTAAGCAAAATACGGTAAAAAATGGATGTAGAATGGTGAAAACGAGTATAGATGGGTGCTTCTAATCAAAATATAGTGTAAATTACGCGTAGATTGGTGAAACCGAGTGTTCATACGTGATTCTAACCAAAATATGGTAAAAAAAGGTAGCATAGATTAGCGAAAACGAGTATAGAGATATAGTTTGTAACAAAAATAAGGTATAAAATGCTCCTATAATGGCAAAATTGAGCATCAATAAGGGATTCTAACTGAAATATGGAATAAAATGCGCGTAGAATGATAAAAATGTGTATTCGATGGGTAATTATAATTGAGTTATGGCATAAAATAGGCGTGGAATGGTGAAACGAGTTTTTGTGGGTGATTCTAAACGACTTATAGTGAAAATGGACGTAGAATGGTGAAAACGAGTATAGATAGGTTGTTCTATTCATAATATGGTATAGAACGGGCGTAGACTAGTGAAACCGAGTGTAGATGCACGATTCTAACCGAAATGTGGTAAAAACAAGTGGCATAGATTTGTGAAAACGATTATAGAAATATAATTTAGAAATAAATGTGCGATTCTAGTTGAAATTTGGCATAAAATGCGAGTACAATAATAAAATGAGTATTAACGGGCAATTTGCTTTGAGTTATGGTACAAAGTAGGTGTGGAATGGTAAAAACGAGTTTGGTAGATGATTGTAACTGATATATTATAAAAATGGACGTAGAATGGTGAAAACGAGTATAGATGGGTGGTTCTATTCGAAATATGGTGTAGAATTGGGGTAGATTGGTAAAATCTAGTGTAGATGCGTGATTCTAACCGAAACGTGGTTAAAAAGTGACGTAGATTTGTGGAAACGAGTATAGAAATGTAATTTCAAATCAAAGTAAGGTTTAAAATGCTCGTAGAATGGTAAAACCGAGTATTAATGTGTGGTTCTTGTTGAAATATGGTTCTGAACGAGCATACAAAGATGCAAACGAGTATCCGTGGGTGATTATAACCGAAATATGCTTTTGTTAGGCTAAGAATGGTGAAAACGAGGATAGATAGGTGGTTTTGATTGAAATATAGTGTGAAGTGGGGGGTAGATTGGTGATAAAGAGTGAAAATGCATGAATATAACCGAAATATGGTAAAACAATCACGTAAATTTGTGGAAACGAGTGTAGAAATATAATTTGTAACCGAAAAAAAGTATCAAATTCTTGTAGAACGGTTAAAATGAGTGTAAATGAGTCATTCTAATTAGATGGGTGGTTCTAATCAAAATATGGTGTAAATACGCGTAGATTGGTAAAAAAAAAAGTGGCGTAGATTTGTGGAAACGAGTATAGAAATGTAATTTATAAATAAATGTGTGATTCTATTGAAATTTGGTATAAAAAGCGAGTACAATGATAAAAATGAGTATTAACGGACAATTTGCATTGAATTATGGTACAAAGTAGGCGTGGAATGGTGAGGTGGGTGATTGTAACTGATATATTGTAAAAATGGACGTAGAATGGTGAAAACGAGTATAGATGGGTGGTTCTATTCGAAATATGGTGTATAATTGGGATAGATTGGTAAACTCTAGTGTAGATGCGTGATTCTAACCGAAACGTGGTTAAAAAGTGACGTAGATTTATGGAAATGAGTATAGAAATGGAATTTCAAATCGAAGTAAGGTTTAAAATGCTCGAAGAATGGTAAAAATGAGTATTAATGTGTGGTTCTTGTTGAAATATGGTTCCGAACGAGCATACAAAGATGCAAACGAGAATTAGATGGGTAAGTCTAACTGAAATATGATATAAAATAGGCCTAGAATGGTGAAAAACGAGTATTTGTGGGTGATTATAATCGAAATATGCTTTTGGTAGGCTAAGAATGGTGAAAACGAGTATAGATAGGTGGTTCTAATCGAAATATGGCGTGAAGTAGGGGTAGATTGGTAAAAAAAGAGTGTGGGTAGATTGGTGAAAAAATAGTGTAGATGCATCATTATAACCGAAATATGGTAAAAAAAATCGCATAGATTTGTGGAAACGAGTATAGAAATATAATTTGTAACCGAAAAAGGTGTAAAATTCTAGTTGAATGGTGAAAAGGAGTATAAATCAGTCATTCTAATAGAAATATGGTATAAAATGCGCGTATAATGATGAAGAAGAGTATTAGATGGGTGATTATAATTAAATTGTGGTATAGTGCATGGAATGGTGAATACGAGTATTGATGGGTGATTCAAAGCAAACTATGGTAAAATGGATGTAGAATGGTAAAAACGAGTATAGATGGGTGCTTCTAATCAAATACGGTGTAAATTAGGCGTAGATTGGTGAAACCGAGTGTACGTGCGTTATTCTAACCAAAATATGGTAAAAAAAAGTGGCATAGATTAGCGAAAATGAGTATAGAAATATAATTCGAAACGAAAATATAGTATAAAATGCTCCTATAATGGTGAAAACTAGCATCAATAAGGGATTCTAACTGAAATATGGGATAAAATGCGCGTAGAATGATATAAATGTGTATTCGGTGGATAATTATAATTGAATTATGGCACAAAATAGGCGTAGAATGGTGAAACGAGTTTTTGTGGGTGATTCTAAACGACCTATAGTAAAAATGGACGTAGGATGGTGAAAACGAGTATAGATAAGGGATTCTAACTGAAATATGGGATAAAATGCGCGTAGAATGATAAAAATGTGTATTCGGTGGGTAATTAGAATTGAATTATGGCATAATAGGCATGGAATGGTGAAACAAATTTTTGTGGGTGATTCTAAATGACCTATAGTGAAAATCGACGTTTAATGGTGAAAATGAGTATAGATAGGTTGTTCTATTCAAATTATGGTGTAGAACGGGCGTAGACTAGTGAAACCGAGTGTAGATGCGTGATTCTAACTGAAATATGGTAAAAAAAAAGTGGCGTAGATTTGTGGAAAGGAGTATAGAAATATAATTTAGAAATAAATGTGTGATTCTAGTTGAAATTTGGTATAGAATGAGAGTACAATGATGAAAATGAGCATTAACGGGCAATTTGTATTGAATTATGATACAAAGTAGGCGTGGAATGGTGAAAACGAGTTTGGTGGGTGATTGTAACTGATATATTGTAAAAATGAATGTATAATGGTGAAAACGAGTATAGATGGGTGGTTCTATTCAAAATATGGTAAGATAAATTATAAGATAAAATGAAATATAAGATAAAATGCGTGTGGAATGCGTGTGGAATGATATAAATGTGTATTCTGTGGGTATTTATATTGAATTTTGGCATAAAATAGGCGTAGAATGGTAAAACGAGTTTTTGTTGGTGATTCTAAACGACCTATAGTAAAAATGGACATAGAATGGAGAAAACGAGTATAAATAGGTTGTTCTATTCAAAATATGGTGTAGAACGGGCGTAGACTAGTGAAACCGATTGTAGATACGTGATTCTAACCGAAATATGGAAAAAAAAGTGGCTTATATTTATGAAAACGAGTATAGAAATATAATTTAGAAATAAATGTGTGATTCTAGTTAAAATTTGGTATAAAATGCGAGTACAATAATGAAAATGAGTATTAACGGGCAATTTGCATTAAATTATGGTACAAAGTAGGTGTGGAATGGTGAAAACGAGTTTGGTGGGGGTGATTGTAACTGTACTGTAAAAATGGACGTAGAATATTGAAAACAAGTATAGATGGGTTGTTCTATTCGAATTATGGTGTAGAATTAGGGTAGATTGGTAAAATCGAGTGTAGATGCGTGATTCTAACCGAAACGTGGTTAAAAAGTGGCATTTGTGGAAACGAGTATAGAAATGTAATTTCAAATCAAAAAAAGGTTTAAAATGCTCGTAGAATGGTAAAAACGAGTATTAATGTGTGGTTCTTGTTGAAATATGGTACCGAACGAGCATATAATAATGCAAACGATTATTAGATGGGCAACTATAACAGAAATATGATATAAAATTGGCCTAGAATGGTGAAAATGAGTATTTGTGGGTGATTATAACCGAAATATGCTTTTGGTAGGCTAAGAATGGTGAAAATGAGTATAGATAAGTGGTTCTAATCGAAATTTGGTGTGAAGTGGGGGTAGATTGGTAAAAAAGAGTGTAGATGCGTGATTATAACCAAAATATGATAAAAAAATCCCGTAGATTTGTGGAAACGAGTATAGAAATGTAATTTGTAACCGAAAAAGGTGTCAAATTCTCGTAGAACGGTGAAAACGAGTATAAATGATTCATTCTAATTGAAATATGGTATAAAATACGTGTACAATGATGAAGAAGAGTATTAGATGTTTGATTATAATTGAATTATGGTACAGTACGTGGAATGGTGAATACGAGTATTGATGGATGATTCTAAGCATACTATGGTGAAAATGGACGTAGTATGGTGAAAACGAGTATAGATGGATGGTTCTAATCAAAATATGGTGTAAATTAGGCGTAGATTGGTGAAACCGAGTGTACGTGCATGATTGTAGTCGAAATATGGTAAAAACAAGTGGCATAGATTAGCAAAAACGAGTATAGAAATATAATTTGTAACCAAAATAAGGTATAAAATGCTCATATAATGGTGGAAACAAGGATCAATAAGGGATTCTAATTGAAATGTGGGATAAAATGCGCGTAGAATGATAAAAATGTGTATTCGGTGGGTAATTATAATTGAATTATGGCATAAAATAGACGTGGAATGGTGAAACGAGTTTTTATGGGTGATTCTAAATGACCTATAGTAAAAATAGATGTAGAGTGGTGAAAACGAGTATAGATAGGTTGTTCTATTCAAAATATGGTGTAGAACGGGCGAAGAGTAGAGAAACCGAGTATAGATGTGTGATTCTAACCGTAATATGAAAAAAAAAGTGGCATAGATTTGTGGAAACGAGTACAGAAATGCAATTTATAAATAAATGTGTGATTCTAGTTGAAATTTGGTACAAAAAGTGAGTACAATGATGAAAATGGGTATTAACGGGCAATTTGCATTGAATTATGGTACAATGTAGGCGTGGAATGGTGAAAACGAGTTTGGAGGGTGATTGTAACTGATATATTGTAAAAATGGACGTAGAATGGTGAAAACAAGTATAGATGGGTGGTTCTATTCGAAATATGGTGTAGAATTGGGGTAGATTGGTAAAATCTAGTGTAGACGCGTGATTCTAACCGAAACGTTGTTAAAAAGTGGCGTAGATTTGTGGAAATGAGTATAGAAATATAATTTAAAATCGAAGTAAGGTTTAAAATTCTCGTAGATTGGTAAAAATAAGTATAAATGTGTGATTCTTGTTGAAATATGATAACGAACGAGCATAGAATAATGCAAACGAGTATTAGATGGGTAACTATAATAGAAATATGACATAAAATAGGCCTAGAATGGTGAAACGAGTTTTTGTAGGTGATTATAACCGAAATATGCTTTTGGTAGGCTAAGAATGGTGAAAATGAGTATAGATAGGTGGTTCTAATCGAAATATGGTGTGAAGTGGGGGTAGATTAGTGAAAAAGAGTGTAGATGCATGATCATAACCGAAATATGGTAAAAAATTGCGTAGATTTGTGGAAACGAGTATAGAAATATAATTTGTAACAGAAAAAGGTGTCAAATTCTCGTAGAACGGTGAAAACGAGTATAAATTAGTCATTCTAATTGAAATATGGTATAAAATGCGCGTACAATGATGAAGAAGAGTATTAGATGGGTGATTATAATTAAATTATGGTACAGAGTGTGGAATAGTGAATACGAGTATTGATGGGTGATTCTAAGCAAACTATGGTGAAAATGGAAGTAGAATGGTGAAAACGAGTATAAATGGATGGTTCTAATCAAAATATGGTGTAAATTAGGCGTAGATTGGTGAAACCGAGTGTACGTGCGTGATTCTAACCGAAATATAGTAAAAAAAGTGACATAGATTAGCGAAAACGAGTATAGAAATATAATTTGTAACCAAAATAAGGTATAAAATGCTCGTATAATGGTGAAAACGAGCATCAATTCTAACTGAAATATGGGATAAAATGCGCGTAGAATGATAAAAATGTGTATTCGGTGGATAGTTATAATTGAATTATGGCATAAAATAGGCGTAGAATGGTGAAACGAGTTTTTATGGGTGATTCTAAACGACCTATAGTGAAAATAGACGTTTAATGGTGAAAACGAGTATAGATAGGTTGTTCTATTCAAAATATGGTGTAGAACGGGCGCAGACTAGTGAAACCGAGTGTAGATGCATGATTCTAACAGAAATATGGTTAAAAAAAAGTGGCATAGATTTGTGAAAACGAGTACAAAAATGTAATTTAGAAATAAATGTGTGATTCTAGTTGAATTTTGGTACAAATACGAGTACAATCATGAAAATGAGTATTAACGGGCAATTTACATTAAACTATAGTACAAAGTAGGCGTGAAAAGGTGAAAACAAGTTTGGAGGATGATTGTAACTGATATATTGTAAAAATGGACGTAGAATGGTGAAAACGAGTATAGATGGGTGGTTCTTTTCGAAATATGGTGTAGAATTGGGGTAGATTGGTAAAATCGAGTGTAGATGCGTCATTCTAACCGAAACGTGGTCAAAAAGTGGCATAGATTTATGGAAACGAGTATAGAAATATAATTTCAAATCAAAGTAAGGTTTAAAATTCTCGTAGATTGGTAAAAACGAGTATAAATGTGTGGTTCTTGTTGAAATATGATAACGAACGAGCATAAAATGATGCAAACGAGTATTAGATGGGTAACTATAACAGAAATATGACATAAAATTGGCCTAGAATGGTGAAACGAGTATTTGTAGGTGATTATAACCGAAATATGCTTTTGGTAGGCTAAGAATGGTGAAAATAAGTATAGATAGGTGGTTCTAATCGAAATATGGTATGAAGTGGGGGTAGATTGGTGAAAAAGAATATAGATGCGTTATTATAACCGAAATATGGTAAAAACAATCGCGTAAATTTGTGGAAACGAGTATAGAAATATAATTTGTAACCAAAAAAGGTGTCAAATTCTCGTAGAACGGTGGAAACGAGTATAAATGAGTCATTCTAATTAAAATATGGTATAAAATGCGCGTACAATGATGAAGAAGAGTATTAGATGGGTGATTATAATTGAATTATGGTACAGTGTGTGGAATGGTGAATACGAGTATTGATGGGTGATTCTAAGAAAACTATGATGAAAATGGAAGTAGAATGATAAAAATATGTATTCGGTGGATAGTTATAATTGAATTATGGCATAAAATAGGCGTAGAATGGTAAAACGAGTTTTTGTGGGTGATTCTAAATGACCTATAGTGAAAATAGACGTTTAATGGTGAAAACGAGTATAGATAGGTTGTTCTATTCAAAATATGGTGTAGAACGGGCGCAGGCTAGTGAAACCGAGCGTAGATGCATGATTCTAACCGAAATGTGGTAAAAAAAAGTAGCGTAAATTTGTGGAAACGAGTACAGAAATGTAATTTAGAAATAAATGTGTGATTCTAGTTGAAATTTGGTACAAAATGCGAGTACAATCATAAAATGAGTATTAACGGGCAATTTACATTGAACTATGGTACAAAGTAGGCGTGAAAAGGTGAAAACGAGTTTGGTGGGTGATTGTAACTGATATATTGTAAAAATGGACGTAGAATGGTGAAAACGAGTATATATGGGTGGTTCTATTTGAAATATGGTGTAGAATTGGGGTAGATTGGTAAAATCGAGTGTAGATGCGTCATTCTAACCGAAACGTGGTTAAAAAGTGGCACAGATTTGTGGAAACGAGTATAGAAATATAATTTCAAATCGAAGTAAGGTTTAAAATTCTCGTAGATTGGTAAAAACGAGTATAAATGTGTGGTTCTTGTTGAAATATGATAACGAACGAGCATACAATGATGCAAACGAGTATTAGATGGTAACTATAACAGAAATATGACATAAAATTGGCCTAGAATGGTGAAACGAGTATTTGTAGGTGATTATAACCGAAATATGCTTTTGGTAGGCTAAGAATGGTGAAAATGAGTATAGATAGGTGGTTCTAATCGAAATATGGTATAAAGTGGGGGTAAATTAGTGAAAAAGAGTGTAGATGCGTGATTATAACCGAAATATGGTAAAAAAATTGCATAGATTTGTGGAAACGAGTATAGAAATATAATTTGTAACCGAAAAAAGGTGTCAAATTCTCGTAGAACGGTGAAAACGAGTATAAATGAGTCATTCTAATTGAAATATGGTATAAAATGCGCGTACAATGATGAAGAAGAGTATTAGATGGGTGATTATAATTAAATTATGGTACAGTATGTGGAATGGTGAATACGAGTATTGATGGGTGATTCTAAGCAAACTATGGTGAAAATGGAAGTAGAATGGTGAAAACGAGTATAAATGGATGGTTCTAATCAAAATAGGGTGTAAATTAGGCGTAGATTGGTGAAACCGAGTGTTCGTGCGTGATTCTAACCGAAATATGGTAAAAAAAAGTGGCATAGATTAGCGAAAACGAGTATAGAAATATAATTTGTAACAAAAATAAGGTATAAAATGCTCGTATAATGGTGAAAATGAGCATCGATTCTAACTGAAATATGGGATAAAATGCGCGTAGAATGATAAAAATGTGTATTCGGTGGATAGTTATAATTGAATTATGGCATAAAATAGGCGTGGAATGGTGAAACGAGTTTTTGTGGGTGATTCTAAATGACCTATAGTGAAAATAGACGTTTAATGGTGAAAACGAGTATAGATAGGTTGTTCTATTCAAAATATGGTATAGAACGGGCGCAGACTAGTGAAACCGAGTGTAGATACGTTATTCTAACCGAAATGTGGTAAAAAAAAAGTGACGTAGATTTGTGGAAACGAGTACAAAAATGTAATTTAGAAATAAATATGTGATTCTAGTTGAATTTTGGTACAAAATGCGAGTACAATCATAAAAATGAGTATTAACAGGCAATTTACATTGAACTATGGTACAAAGTAGGCATGGAAAGGTGAAAACGAATTTGGTGGGTGATTGTAACTGATATGTTGTAAAAATGGACGTTGAATAGTAAAAACGAGTATAGATGGGTGGTTCTATTCGAAATATGATATATAATTGGGGTAGATTGGTAAAATCGAGTGTAGATGCGTGATTCTAATCGAAACGTGGTTAAAAAGTGGCGTAGATTTGTGGAAACGAGTATATAAATGTAATTTCAAATCGAAGCAAGGTTTAAAATTCTCGTAGATTGGTAAAAACGATTATAAATGTGTGGTTCTTGTTGAAATATGGTACCGAACGAGCATGTAATAATGCAAACGATTATTAGATGGGCAACTATAACAGAAATATGATATAAACACTACAACAAAAAACCCTTTTAATGACGCTCGACAAGGAGTTTTAATGACGGCTGATACATAAGCGTTATTAAGTTGAAAAATACCTTTTTTCTATGACGGTTTGGGCTAATTCTGGGCTTTTTATAACGTTTATAAAATAAAGCATTATTAATAGTTTAGAGCGGTGGCAAACTTGTAATTCTTTTAGTGTATAAAAGCTAAGTGGAAGAGAGAAAATTCATTTCTCATCCATTTTCTAAGGGAGCAGCATCTCTCCTCCTCAAACCTCTTCTCCTCTAATTTTCCACTTTTTATTTTCCCTCCTTTTCGGTTTGACTCCAATTTCTCTCCCAAACTCCAGATCTACGCAAAGGTTCGATTTTTCTTCCAATTTCTCTTCGGTTAGGGCTTATATTTTGTTTATACTTTGTCGATTTCTAGGGTTTCTGATGGATTTCTTCTTCGATTTCTAGGGCTTATATTTTTTGTTCTTCGATTTCAATTTCGCTTCGCGATAGGGATCCTCGGGAAGAGCCGGCGCCGCCGGGTCACTCGTCGAAGAAATGCGGCAGAAGGGCGTCGCGCCGCCGCCGCTGCTGCTGATCCTGATCAGGAATCACCGTGCCGCCAGGGAGGCGACATCAACGCGTTCGAGCTCGGGGTCGACGGGCTCCTGGGGTATCTCGTTCACCCTTATTTCCTCTTGAATGTTACTTGCAAATTGATTCCAACTTCTATGCCTTTTAGGTTACAGAACAACTCTCCATTATTCTATTTTAATTATTTCACTCTCTTGATCTCATCATCAATTCACACAATATCACCATTAAACAGCATACAGATGAAACATCATGCTAAACTATGCTTAGTAACTTCATTCTCAGTGAAAAGAGGTGAATATTGAATGCTAATACCTGATATATGTTATCGTGATTGGATTTGGAGACGAATCTCCTTTTGTCCGAACAGTAGTTGTACCTCTATCATGTATATCCTTGATATTAAAGATATTACTATCGGTAACTTGTTTCTTCTCACAGGTCTTTCTTAGTTGATGGAAACCATACATTGCTATTTTCTCTTTAAATTCTTCAATCAATCTTTTTGGTAAGTAAATAATTTTCATAATAGGTCTCCTCACAGAAAACCAAATCAATTCGAAAATTCATTGGTTTTTAATCTTTATTTAATTATTTTCTTCCAGAGTTTCATAGCATGTCCTCGTAAGCTTGATCCCTCGATATTACAACTTTCTTATTGTGTTAGTATATGAATAGAGGTACCATTTTTATTTTATTTTGTTTTATTTTTCTAGTCCTCAGAATTTGGTTGAACAAAAATAGTTAGCCCATCAATCCTGTCTCCTAAACATTCCAAACATCAATATGCATATCTTTTAGGGCCTATAGCTTTTGCACTTTTTGTTTTCTTTTAAAACATCTTTAACTTCAGAAACTTTAATTTTGGGGGCAATTGGAATAGTTCTTATATCAAGCTAACTCAGTCCTTTTTGTATGAATTGTTGGTTCTCATTGTGGATCAATAAGATATGGATTCATCCAGCTGAATCCAAAAGTGTGGTATAAAGGCTTTCTGGTGGATGTGTCATTGTTAATTTGGTGATGGATAGACATCAAAGCCATGAACTACTTCCGTTGTCTGTTATTCAGTGTTGACAAACCAATGGTTTCTTTAGTGTACAGAAATTTCTTTAGTAAACGTGAACAGATGAATCCATTTCCTAACTTACTGCCCTCTCAGCAATCTGTATTCTAGCTTTACTTGTTATTTAAATTGTATTCTTTGATGAAAACTCATGCTCAAAAGTTGAAATATTTTAGTTACAAAAATTATTAGTTACCTTCTCAACCTTTTCTTATCACAGGGAGGTCATGGAGTCTAGGGACATGGAGTACAAGGCGTAGGCTCATGTTCAAAGCCTCAAATCGTCTCTTGATGAGCATAAATTGGAATTGCGTGTTAAGGAAGCCATTGAAGCTGAAGCAATATCTCAACAGCGCCTAGCTACTACTGAGGTGAAGATTGCTGATTTAAGGCAGAATTTGGAATGTACTGGAAGGTATAAATGCCATTATTTATTAGTTTGTACTCATTGCTAATGCCATATTTTTCATTCTACTAAAAGTTGACTGCCTGGTTTTGTGTGAACCTTCTGTATCGTGTCTTTTATTAGAGTGGCAGATACATCTGGTGCATGTAACCTTTTAAATGAATGCTATGTCAATAGTAACAGAGAAAATAAAGAGGGAAAGTAAGGAGATGGGAAAGATGAACATAGAACGATGTTATACTAAAGTGCAATTTGTATAGATTTTACAGTGTATGGTTATTCTGATTGCAAGAGTTCCCAGCTAGATAAGTTCCAAATAATGGAGTGGGTTTCAAATATTTTATATAGATTCCTCTATGTCCTTGAGGAATGGCCAATGTTCTAAACGGCGGTAGGCAGGTGCATGGCGGAGAGAGTCCCCCTACCGCCTAGGCGGTCTGAAGCCAAAAGCATTGGATTTGATTCATTTGAAGTCACAGAAGGGGAAATTCAGGTCCTAATTGTATATTTATCCATTTTGTACTTCACATTTTATAACTACTTTTTGCTTAGATTTCTGTTGATGTGCAAGTTACACACACAGTTGAAACTGAGAGAATTTAAAATATAGCTACAAGGTAAGTGCTGTGTTATGGTTCAGAATACTGGACAGTCATGTGAAGTCCAAATGATATAAGACAATAAAAATCAATTTTGGTGGTTAAGGAATAAGGAACTTGCTAATGTTATAAGGTGAGTCAGGTGACCACAATAGAGATAATGAGTGTTTCACTCAGACGACCTCAAGATTTCTAACCTATGTTTCATGTTTAGGAAAATGATATGAGACAATGCAGACACAGGAACACAGGCACTGCATTGATTTTTGCGGCATTCCTTATATAGTTTGGAGTGTCCTTGTTGTGTCCAGTACATATCCGACACGGTTATAATATATGATGATTTGACACTATGTTGCGCACGGACATGGATACGAATTAGGACACAATATGGGTACGGGATACTGGCATTTTCAAGTATTTACAGTGTAATCTCTGAAGGTTGTTCTGAGTTATTGAAAGACAGGCTGGATAATGTGTTACACATTACCCTATCAGCTTTGAAGGATCAGGAACAGATGGTAAGAGGAGCTGCTTCATTTGTACTGGGTCAATTTGCTGAACACCTGCAACCTGAGATCATTTCTAGTTATGAAAGTGTACTTCCCTCTATTCTGAATGCCCTTGAAGATGTTTCAGATGAAGTGAAGGTAATTTGTCTTCTTTTTTGTGTGTGTACTAGAATCTCTATTATTTCCAGGCCATTGCATTCTTATGGTTGTAATATATATCACAGGAGAAGTCATACTATGCACTGGCAACTTTCTGTGAGGATATGGGAGAAGAGATCCTTCCTTATCTTGATCCTCTGATGGGGAGATTAATTACTGCACTCCAAACTAGTCCTCGAAATCTACAAGAAACTTGCATGGTACTTCTGCTTCTTTTGTCTTTCTCTGTAGAAATCTATAGCAGAATTATTTTCTTCTTTATTACAATCCTTCTTTTCAACTTGATGTAGTCTGCAATACGCTCGGTAGCAGCTGCTGCGGAGCAGGCTTTTCTTCCTTATGCTGAGAAGGTACTTGAGATGATGAAAAGCTTTTTGTTGCTTACAAATGATGAGGACCTGGTCTCCGTGTTTTTATCTTTTTCAGGGATTTGCTACACGTGATGTTGACAGTTTTGATGTGCTCAAGTTGAAGCCAAAGTAATTACTTGTTTTGAGGATCCATTTAAGTAGTAGTTGTAAATATATGTATTTGGATACCCTATTTTGAGATAATGTAATGAAGATGGTGATATAATATTTCGATGTTTTCTTGTGAATATAGTTCAATGTGGTTGTTTTAAAATTGAATTAAGAAGTTTTTGGAAAGTAATATATAATGTGCAATATTAAGCATTACAAATGTGATGAGTTCAGTAATATTGAGTGTTATAAATGTTCTCCATTGAGCTTATACAAATTATCTATTCATAACGCTTTCAGAATGTCCTGAATTGTGCACTATATATTAACCATTCATAACGCTTTTATAGAAACTATTAATGACGGTTATTTTATGACGCTTTTAAAAACATTTATAACACCCGTTTTCATAACGGTTGCTGTGGAAAAAAAAGCGTCATGGTTCATCATTAATTACGCTTTTTAGCCGTCATTAAAAGGATTTTTTGTTGTAGTGAAAATTGGCTTAGAATGGTGAAAACGAGTATTTGTGGGTGATTATAACCGAAATATGCTTTTGGTAGGCTAAGAATGGTGAAAATGAGTATAGATAAGTGGTTCTAATCGAAATATGGTGTGAAGTGGTGGTAGATTGGTAAAAAAGAGTGTAGATGCGTGATTATAACCAAAATATGATAAAAAAAATCTCGTAGATTTGTGGAAACGAGTTTAGAAATGTAATTTGTAACCGAAAAAGGTGTCAAATTCTCGTAGAACGGTGAAAAACGAGTATAAATCATTCATTCTAATTGAAATATGGTATAAAATACGTGTACAATGATGAAGAAGAGTATTAGATGGGTGATTATAATTGAATTATGGTACAGTACATGGAATGGTGAATACGAGTATTGATGGGTGATTCTAAGCATAACTATGGTGAAAATGGACGTAGTATGGTGAAAACGAGTATAGATGGATGGTTCTAATCAAAATATGGTGTAAATTAGGCGTAGATTGGTGAAACCGAGTGTACGTGCATGATTCTAATCGAAATATGGTAAAAAAAAGTGGCATAGATTAGCGAAAACGAGTATAGAAATATAATTTAGTAATCAAAATAAGGTATAAAATGCTCGTATAATGGTGGAAACGAGATCAATAAGGGATTCTAACTGAAATGTGGGATAAATGCTGCGTAGAATGATAAAAATGTGTATTAGGTGGGTAATTATAGTTGAATTATGGCATAAAATAGACGTGGAATGGTGAAACGAGTTTTTGTGGGTGATTCTAAACGACCTATAGTGAAAATAGACGTTTAATGGTGAAAACGAGTATAGATAGGTTGTTCTATTCAAAATATGGTGTAGAACGGGCGCAGACTAGTGAAACCGAGTGTAGATGCATGATTCTAACCGAAATGTGGTAAAAAAAAGTGGCGTAGATTTGTGGAAACGAGTACAGAAATGTAATTTAGAAATAAATGTGTGATTCTAGTTGAAATTTGGTACAAAATGCGAGTACAATCATAAAAATGAGTATTAACGGGCAATTTACATTGAACTATGGTACAAAGTAGGCGTGAAAAGGTGAAAACGAGTTTGGTGGGTGATTGTAACTGATATATTGTAAAAATGGACGTAGAATGGTGAAAACGAGTATAGATGGGTGGTTCTATTCGAAATATGGTGTAGAATTGGGGTAGATTGGTAAAATCGAGTGTAGATGCGTGATTCTAACCGAAACGTGGTTAAAAAGTGGCGTAGATTTGTGGAAACGAGTATAGAAATATAATTTCAAATCGAAGTAAGGTTTAAAATTCTCGTAGATTGGTAAAAACGAGTATAAATGTGTGGTTCTTGTTGAAATATGATAACGAACGAGCATACGATGATGCAAACGAGTATTAGATGGGTAACTATAACAGAAATATGACATAAAATAGGCCTAGAATGGTGAAACAGTATTTGTAGGTGATTATAACCGAAATATGCTTTTGGTAGGCTAAGAATGGTGAAAATGAGTATAGATAGGTGGTTCTAATCGAAATATGGTGTGAAGTGGGGGTAGATTAGTGAAAAAGAGTGTAGATGCGTGATTATAACCGAAATATGGTAAAAAAAATTGCTTAGATTTGTGGAAACGAGTATAGAAATATAATTTGTAACCGAAAAAGGTGTCAAATTCTCGTAGAACGGTGAAAACGAGTATAAATGAGTCATTCTAATTGAAATATGGTATAAAATGCGCGTACAATGATGAAGAAGAGTATTAGATGGGTGATTATAATTGAATTATGGTACAGAGTGTGGAATAGGTGAATACGAGTATTGATGGGTGATTCTAAGCAAACTATGGTGAAAATGGAAGTAGAATGGTGAAAACGAGTATAAATGGATGGTTCTAATCAAAATATGGTGTAAATTAGGCGTAGATTGGTGAAACCGAGTGTACGTGCGTGATTCTAACCGAAATATGGTAAAAAAAAGTGGCATAGATTAGCGAAAACGAGTATAGAAATATAATTTGTAACCAAAATAAGGTATAAAATGCTCGTATAATGGTGAAAACGAGCATCGATTCTAACTGAAATATGGGATAAAATGCGCGTAGAATGATAAAAATGTGTATTCGGTGGATAGTTATAATTGAATTATGGCATAAAATAGGCGTAGAATGGTGAAACGAGTTTTTATGGGTGATTCTAAACGACCTATAGTAAAAATAGACGTTTAATGGTGAAAACGAGTATAGATAGGTTGTTCTATTCAAAATATGGTGTAGAACGGGCGCAGACTAGTGAAACCGAGTGTAGATGCATGATTCTAACCGAAATAGTGGTAAAAAAAAGTGGCGTAGATTTGTGGAAACGAGTACAGAAATGTAATTTAGAAATAAATGTGTGATTCTAGTTGAAATTTGGTACAAAATGCGAGTACAATCATGAAAATGAGTATTAACGGGCAATTTACATTGAACTATGGTACAAAGTAGGCGTGAAAAGGTGAAAACGAGTTTGGTGGGTGATTGTAACTGATATATTGTAAAAATGGACGTAGAATGGTGAAAACGAGTATAGATGGGTGGTTCTATTCGAAATATGGTGTAGAATTGGGGTAGATTGGTAAAATCGAGTGTAGATGCGTGATTCTAACCGAAACGTGGTTAAAAAGTGGCGTAGATTTGTGGAAACGAGTATAGAAATATAATTTCAAATCGAAGTAAGGTTTAAAATTCTCGTAGATTGGTAAAAACGAGTATAAATGTGTGGTTCTTGTTGAAATATGATAACGAACGAGCATACGATGATGCAAACGAGTATTAGATGGGTAACTATAACAGAAATATGACATAAAATAGGCCTAGAATGGTGAAACAAGTATTTGTAGGTGATTATAACCGAAATATGCTTTTGGTAGGCTAAGAATGGTGAAAATGAGTATAGATAGGTGGTTCTAATCGAAATATGGTGTGAAGTGGGGGTAGATTAGTGAAAAAGAGTGTAGATGCGTGATTATAACCGAAATATGGTAAAAAAATTGCTTAGATTTGTGGAAACGAGTATAGAAATATAATTTGTAACCGAAAAAGGTGTCAAATTCTCGTAGAACGGTGAAAACGAGTATAAATGAGTCATTCTAATTGAAATATGGTATAAAATGCGCGTACAATGATGAAGAAGAGTATTAGATGGGTGATTATAATTAATTATGGTACAGTGTGTGGAATGGTGAATACGAGTATTGATGGGTGATTCTAAGCAAACTATGGTGAAAATGGAAGTAGAATGGTGAAAACGAGTATAAATGGATGGTTCTAATCAAAATATGGTGTAAATTAGGCGTAGATTGGTGAAACCGAGTGTACGTGCGTGATTCTAACCGAAATATGGTAAAAAAAAGTGGCATAGATTAGCGAAAACGAGTATAGAAATATAATTTGTAACCAAAATAAGGTATAAAATGCTCGTATAATGGTGAAAACGAGCATCGATTCTAACTGAAATATGGGATAAAATGCTCGTAGAATGATAAAAATGTGTATTCGGTGGATAGTTATAATTGAATTATGGCATAAAATAGGCGTGGAATGGTGAAACGAGTTTTTGTGGGTGATTCTAAACGACCTATAGTGAAAATAGACATTTAATGGTGAAAACGAGTATAGATAGGTTGTTCTATTCAAAATATGGTGTAGAACGGGCGCAGACTAGTGAAACCGAGTGTAGATGCATGATTCTAACCGAAATGTGGTAAAAAAAAGTGGCGTAGATTTGTGGAAACGAGTACAGAAATGTAATTTAGAAATAAATGTGTGATTCTAGTTGAAATTTGGTACAAAATGCGAGTACAATCATAAAAATGAGTATTAACGGGCAATTTACATTGAACTATGGTACAAAGTAGGCGTGAAAAGGTGAAAACGAGTTTGGTGGGTGATTGTAACTGATATATTGTAAAAATGGACGTAGAATGGTAAAACGAGTATAGATGGGTGGTTCTATTCGAAATATGGTGTAGAATTGGGGTAGATTGGTAAAATCGAGTGTAGATGCGTGATTCTAACCGAAACGTGGTTAAAAAGTGGCATAGATTTGTAGGAAACGAGTATAGAAATATAATTTCAAATCGAAGTAAGGTTTAAAATTCTCGTAGAATGGTAAAAACGAGTATAAATGTGTGGTTCTTGTTGAAATATGATAACGAACGAGCATACGATGATGCAAACGAGTATTAGATGGGTAACTATAACAGAAATATGACATAAAATAGGCCTAGAATGGTGAAACAAGTATTTGTAGGTGATTATAACCGAAATATGCTTTTGGTAGGCTAAGAATGGTGAAAATGAGTATAGATAGGTGGTTCTAATCGAAATATGGTGTGAAGTGGGGGTAGATTAGTGAAAAAGAGTGTAGATGCGTGATTATAACCGAAATATGGTAAAAAAATTGCATAGATTTGTGGAAACGAGTATAGAAATATAATTTGTAACCGAAAAAGGTGTCAAATTCTCGTAGAACGGTGAAAACGAGTATAAATGAGTCATTCTAATTGAAATATGGTATAAAATGCGCGTACAATGATGAAGAAGTGTATTAGATGGGTGATTATAATTAAATTATGGTACAGTGTGTGGAATGGTGAATACGAGTATTGATGGGTGATTCTAAGCAAACTATGGTGAAAATGGAAGTAGAATGGTGAAAACGAGTATAAATGGATGGTTCTAATCAAAATATGGTGTAAATTAGGCGTAGATTGGTGAAACCGAGTGTACGTGCGTGATTCTAACCGAAATATGGTAAAAAAAAGTGGCATAGATTAGCAAAAACGAGTATAGAAATATAATTTGTAAGCCAAAATAAGGTATAAAATGCTCATATAATGGTGAAAACGAGCATCGATTCTAACTGAAATATGGGATAGAATGCGCGTAGAATGATAAAAATGTGTATTCGATGGATAGTTATAATTGAATTATGGCATAAAATAGGCGTGGAATGGTGAAACGAGTTTTTGTGGGTGATTCTAAACGACCTATAGTAAAAATAGACGTTTAATGGTGAAAACGAGTATAGATAGGTTATTCTATTCAAAATATGGTGTAGAACGGGCGCAGACTAGTGAAACCGAGTGTAGATGCATGATTCTAACCGAAATGTGGTAAAAAAATGGCGTAGATTTGTGGAAACGAGTACAGAAATGTAATTTAGAAATAAATGTGTGATTCTAGTTGAAATTTGGTACAAAATGCGAGTACAATCATAAAAATGAGTATTAACGGGCAATTTACATTGAACTATGGTACAAAGTAGGCGTGAAAAGGTGAAAACGAGTTTGGTGGGTGATTGTAACTGATATATTGTAAAAATGGACGTAGAATGGTGAAAACGAGTATAGATGGGTGGTTCTATTCGAAATATGGTGTAGAATTGGGGTAGATTGGTAAAATCGAGTGTAGATGCGTGATTCTAACCGAAACGTGGTTAAAAAGTGGCGTAGATTTGTGGAAACGAGTATAGAAATATAATTTCAAATTGAAGTAAGGTTTAAAATTCTCGTAGATTGGTAAAAACGAGTATAAATGTGTGGTTCTTGTTGAAATATGATAACGAACGAGCATACGATGATGCAAACGAGTATTAGATGGGTAACTATAACAGAAATATGACATAAAATAGGCCTAGAATGGTGAAACAAGTATTTGTAGGTGATTATAACCGAAATATGCTTTTGCTAGGCTAAGAATGGTGAAAATGAGTATAGATAGGTGGTTCTAATCGAAATATGGTGTGAAGTGGGGGGAGTGTAGATGCGTGATTATAACCGAAATATGGTAAAAAAATTGCTTAGATTTATGGAAACGAGTATAGAAATATAATTTATAACCGAAAAAGGTGTCAAATTCTCATAGAATGGTGAAAACGAGTATAAATGAGTCATTCTAATTGAAATATGGTATAAAATACGCGTACAATGTTGAAGAAGTGTATTAGATGGGTGATTATAATTAAATTATGGTACAGTGTGTGGAATGGTGAATACGAGTTTTGATGGGTGATTCTAAGCAAACTATGGTGAAAATGGAAGTAGAATGGTGAAAACGAGTATAAATGGATGGTTCTAATCAAAATATGGTGTAAATTAGGCGTAGATTGGTGAAACCGAGTGTACGTGCATGATTCTAACCGAAATATGGTAAAAAAAAAGTGGCATAGATTAGCGAAAACGAGTATAGAAATATAATTTGTAACCAAAATAAGGTATAAAATGCTCATATAATGGTGAAAACGAGCATCGATTCAAAATGCGCGTAGAATGATAAAAATATGTATTCGATGGATAGTTATAATTGAATTATGGCATAAAATAGGCGTGGAATGGTGAAACGAGTTTTTGTGGGTGATTCTAAACGACCTATAGTGAAAATAGACGTTTAATGGTGAAAACGAGTATAGATATGTTGTTCTATTCAAAATATGCTATAGAACGGGCGCAGACTAGTGAAACCGAGTGTAGATGCATGATTCTGACCGAAATGTGGTAAAAAAATGGCGTAGATTTGTGGAAACGAGTACAAAAATGTAATTTAGAAAAAATGTGTGATTCTAGTTGAAATTTGGTACAAAATGCGAGCACAATCATAAAAATGAGTATTAACGGGCAATTTACATTGAACTATGGTACAAAGTAGGCGTGAAAAGGTGAAAACGAGTTTGGTGGGTGATTGTAACTGATATATTGTAAAAATGGACGTAAAATGGTGAAAACGAGTATAGATGGGTGGTTCTATTCGAAATATGGTGTAAAATTGGGTAG